>JAMPIV010021492.1:0-308541 GCA_024509875.1 Oreohelix idahoensis
TAGTGGACCCAAGTCAGTATACCACAGAAACAGTGGAAATACAAGGGGCGACTAAGGACATACCACTCATGACACTTCCCATCGCAAGGATAACGGTGAAAACTCGCTATGTGGAAGGAGAAATCAGAGCAGCAGTGATAGATGAACCAATCTACCCTCTGATATTGGGGTGTAGATACGTCTTCTTGGGGAATCCCGAGAAACCTGTGATCATGGCGACAGTGCAGACCAGGTCACAGAAGAAGGAGGAAGAAGGTGAACCTATAAATGCTCATCCAGAGGAGATGAGGAAGGCGCAGGCTGAGGATAGGACACTCAAGCCATGTTTTAAAAAATTGCCCAAATGCCACACACCTCCGAGCAAGGGGGAATATTTCATGAAGAACAAACTCTTATACAGGAAGGCCGGAACTGGAACAAATGGTCACAACCAGCTGGTTCTTCCCACTTCATATAGAGATAAAGTGATGGAACTCGGGCATGCGATTCCCTTCAGTGGTCACATGGGGATCAGCGCCACAGGACAGCGTATAGCTTGTCATTACTTCTGGCCAGGGATAACGGAGGATATAAAAAGATATGTCAAATCCTGCCCAGAATGTCAAAGGGTAGCTCCAAAGCACTGGACTGCTCCTGCAACTCTAGGGGAAATGCCCATAGTGGGAACACCTTTTGAGAGGGTTGCAGTGGATATTGTAGGACCTCTCACTCGGACCAAGAGGAGGAACAGTTACATCCTTACTCTGGTGGACACTTGTTCTATGTGGGGAGAGGCGGTAGCCCTGCCATCAATTGATTCAAAACATGTAGCAGAGGCACTACTTACAATATTTACCCGATTAGGATTCCCGCATCAAATCTTGACGGATAATGGTTCTCAGTTCAAGGGGAAACTAACGGAAGAAGTTTTTAAGCTATTTCAAGCCAGACACTTTCATTGTAGTCCGTACCATCCACAAGGGAACGGCCAGGTAGAGAGGTTCAACGGGACTCTCATTTCTATCCTGAGAAAGCTGGCAAACGAAAAACCGGATCTGTGGGATCAATTCCTGCCCGCCGCATTGTTTGCGTACCGGGAGGTACCACATAGTTCAACCGGGATGGCTCCCGCAACTCTGCTATTTGGGAGGCCAATAAAAGGTCCATTAGAAGCTCTATTAAGGACCTGGACAGATGAGAAGGCGGAAGAGACTGTTACCTCATCTTATCAATACGTGAACGAACTGACCACTCGTTTGAAAGCTGGATGGAAACTGGCAAATGATAATTTGAAACAAGCCAGGAAGAAACATGCAGCATATTTTAATAGGAAGGCAAAGGACAGAGAACTGGCAGTGGGAGAGAAGGTGCTGCTTCTACTACCCGGTAGCCAGAATAAATTACAAATTGGATGGCAAGGTCCATATACGGTTCTAGAGAAGGTGTCTAGAACAAACTATAAAATTGACAAAAAGGGGAAGGAGAAAGTTTATCATGTAAACCTGTTAAAGAAGTATCTGGACAGACCACTCCAGGAAAGCACCCCCTTACTGACCTTGGCTATCGCAACTCAAATGCAAAAGGAACCACTCACCTCACATGAATACCCATTACATCCTTGTGAAACAGCAGCACAGGTAAAAGTCAGTAAGCACCTGACTAAAAACCAGAGGGAGAGAGATCAACAGGTTCTGGAGGAACATACAGATGTATTAACAGATAAACCAGGCCATACAAATTTGCTACAGTATGACATGAAACTGGTAGACTCAAACCCAATCTGTATGAGAGCCTATTCTATTCCGTTCGCGAAGGAGAAGGCATTGAAGGAAGAAATAGATTATTTGTTGAAGGAGGGGATTATTTCACACAGTGAATCATCTTTTAGCTCTAGTGTCGTTTTGTTGAGAAAACCGTCTGGGGAACACAGACTGTGCATAGATTACAGGAAACTGAATGCTGTCACAGAAGGACAAGTGGATCCATTACCAGACACAAAACAGTTATTTGCCAGACTGAACAAGGCAAAATACTTTTCAAAGGTGGATCTTAGTAAAGGCTATTACCAGATCCCAGTGAAGCCTGAAGTGAGACCTTATTTGGCTTTTAGCACTTCGGATGGACATTATGAATTCAACATGCTACCATTCGGACTGAAAAATGCTCCGAGTGTATTTTCAAGGATGATGCGCAAATTGTTGGATCCCCTGAATAACCCATGTATCACGAATTTCATGGATGATATTCTCGTCGCCACAGAGACATTTGAAGAACACATTGAAGCTCTAGAAATGTTATTTAATAGGCTTAGGGAGGCGAACTTAACTGCTAGGCCAACAAAATGTTGTATTGGATGCAAAGAGTTGGAATTCTTGGGACACACTGTATATCAGGGTAGCATGACTCCTGATCCCAAGAACTTGGAAAAACTGCAGAGAGCACCTAGACCACAAACAAAAAAGGACGTGCGATCATTCGTGTCGTTATGCGGATTTTATCAAAAATATATCAAAGATTTTAACTCTATTTGTGCTCCTCTGACTGATCTGACTCGCAAGGGACTTCCAGATAAAATTAATTGGACTGCGCAAAGTGAATTAGCGTTCCAAGACTTAAAGGAAAAACTCACTAGCAAGCCTATTCTCAAACTGCCTGATTTGACACAGGACTTTGTCTTAAGAACCGATGCAAGTAATGTAGGACTCGGAGCGGCTTTGTTGCAAAGATCATCTTCACCTGATGGGGAACTGAAACCAGTCGCTTATGCAAGCCGCAAATTGAATAAGGCGGAACAAGGATACTCCACAAGCGAAAAAGAATGTTTAGCGTTAATCTGGGCAATAAAGAAGTTTCAAATCTATCTGTATGGTAGGACTTTTGTGGTCGAGACGGACCATCAGCCTCTCGTATTCTTATCTCAGGCTAAGCATGAAAACGCAAGATTGCTGAGGTGGTCTTTATTGCTTCAACCTTATCAGTTTAGTATCCAATATATCCCAGGCAAATTGAATGTCGGTGCAGATTTCCTCAGTCGGCACCCCTGTGATCAAAATTAGAGTAATGGCAGGCGTAAGGAGAGATTTTATCTATGTGTATCACTGGTTTTAGAACTTGCCGTAGGCATGTTTTCAAGTGGGGAGATGTGTCACAAAATTAACCGTGATACAACGTTAAAATATCTCCAATGATACAACGTAGGGATAAAAACTAATGCGTAAGCTGCTAGAATACATGATCGCCCACGCCGCGGGTCATCACCCGCCATGGAAATTAAATTGTTAGACTTGAAGGCAAAACGGAACGGGATGAGAACGGAGATCAAAAGGAAAAAATCTGACTGAACGCGTGCTTGAAACTAGCAAGGCTAAAAGGACGCAAATTGGTGGGGAAAGGAGGAAAAAGTCACGTTCCCCAAGTTGACATAAAGTAAAGAAATCGACAAAAGGGACCTTGGATATTATACGCCACAGTCATTTCTTGGACGCTTTTGCGATAACTTAGTCCGTTTATTTGAATGCAGTGATGAACGCATTCCAGAAGATTCTAGAAAATATTTGAAAAGTAACTTTTCTTAATAATAATGTTAGGAATATAAAACCTAGCTGGCCGGATGGCCCATCTTGAGCAGTGAAATAATATGCTTTCATTTATACAGACGGACAGATAATAAGAAAGATATTGACAAAAGACTGTGTTGTTCATATCAGCGAGCGTCTGCATTGAAATAAAACATGTCACTAATTTTCAAAAAATTGTGGCCTTGAAGACGCAAGTGCTAAAATCTAGTTGGAATGAAGAGACGGGGTGGGATGGTGAATTGTGGCTAAAAATAACTTTAAAGGCAAAATTGTGTAGGGGAAGGCAGAGTTGGTTCAAAAAACAAGTGTGTTTTTTTGTGAAACGCAAGTAGAGACGGACGGACCAACAGACAATAAGGCATACTTGACTGAGGTATGACTGAAATGACTTTTTGGTAGGATATTTGAATTTGAAAAAGAAAAGGCAGTGATTGGCCATAGATGAATATATTATCGGCGCTCAGACGCGCATTTTGTGCCATTCATTATAAGTTGTCCTAGTAGACACAGTGAATTATTAAGTGGTGTAATTCCCAGAAGCTATTGAAATATTTAGAGGGACGCCATCCTAAAGCCAGCAGCTCAGCTGAGTTTTGCTAGCATTTAACTGTGTTCTATATTCATAATTCTGGTAAGACTGAAATTATTTCTTTGTACATTTTAATATTTGTTTAAGGTTTCGAGTGATTTGATACTGCAATAGCATAATCTGTCCCTTACAACAAGTAAGGATTCGCTCTAGACCCCCGCCCCAGTTCAGGGTCTAGAGACAAATAAAATACATAAACTCCAGCAAGGATTATGGAGGACAGATCAAGTGTTGAGATCAGTGGAACATATCACCTATCCTATTCTATGGCAGGAAGCTAATGAACATATTTCAGAATATGTAGTCTGGGAGAACTTATCCTATGTGAAACCAACTTGGTAAGATGTGTTGTTTGGTCAGAAAGATCTGACCCGTCTATGTGGTGTTGTTGTTGTGTAGTGTTGTGTCCAGAAATGGTTAGAGGATGGAATTCTGACACATGACTAATACTTTGATTGCAGAACTGTGAGTTTCAGTTGGCACCAATGTGGTGTCAAATGAGTTGTTGAATATTACAAGAGTGGACCCGTGCAGTAACATTTTGTCAGAGCAGCCTATTATAGCCCCCAAGCACGGAGAGGTGGGGCCACCAGACTTCTGATATTGCCCCCAAGCACGGAGAGGTGGGGCCACCAGATCTCAGCACCAGAGCTACACCTTCAAGCTACGTGAGCGTCTGGTCTGCTGAGAATTCACCAACTCAACTTATTTGCTAACACACCCATAAAATTTCCATCAAATAACTGGACAATGTGTAGTCACCATAGACAGGGAGTGATGAGGCCACCCCAACAGCACATCCATTAAATGTTCTCCCAAGTAGATTACAACTATAAACAGTAGTAATATTAACTAGTCTAGTAACATACATATGTACACACCTTGCATTTATTATGTAATATTCATGCATTTCTTTCATAATTGCAAAACCTTTCATATGTTCTGGCCAAAATAAAACCTTGGTTCAGAACAAATAAATTTAAAGAAAATTACTATCAAAATTTTACACACTTGAGTTAGTTCAGTGTATTATAACATTTATTAATATTATTAGACTTAGTAAATATCTGTGTGTGTGTATGTAAACTACCACAACACATTACATATCATTACCCTAGACATTTAACGTAGCCACATTCATTAGTAAAAAAAGATAGGTGTGAGGTCGTAGTGGTAGCAAGAAGGGCCTTCTGACAATTCACAGCTACATTTTATCTCAGGAGCCTTCACAGCTGACCTCATGCATCACACTTAGTAATATCACCATCATACAATACCATCAAATCCACTACATGTGTGTTACTTGATGAGGTCAATAACCCCATTCACAAACTCTCGTAGTAATAGTTTCTGTGTCAATAAGTGTTACTTGATGAGGTCGATAACCCCATTCACAAACTCTCGTAGTAGTAGTTTCTGTGTCAATGAGTGTTACTTGATGAGGTCGATAACCCCATTCACAAACTCATATCAGACGTTTGGTACAACTGTTGATGATGTAGTAGTGGTTTCTGTGTCAATGTGTTTGACTTGATGAGGTTGATAATCCCGTTCACAAACTCATATCAGACGTTTTGTACAACTGTTGATGGTGTAGTGGTTGTGTCTGTATGAATGTGTTTGACGTGATGAGGTTGATAACCCCATTCACAAACTCATATCAGACGTTTTGTACAACTGTTGATGGTACAGTAGTCATATTCTATCTTCATCTCTTCACAGACCCCCGTAGCTCATTAGCAGACATACTTGTCCAGGTTGGCTGAGGGAGACTGTGTACCTATGGGTTTCCCGGAGTGCAGGGGTGTCAATTCTGAGCAACAGTAACAATAACATCCAAAAATAAACTTGTTTAAGGTCGTGTTTGTCTATAACGACAGTTCCTATCCCCTTTGTAATATTTATGTCCGTGCTCATAAATAAGAGCTCTTGTCGTAAATATATTGCTCTGGGATGGCTTTTGTATTTATTTCATACAGTACGTTCATGATTTGATTAAGATCATTTTTTAGCGATGACGACACATTTTGGTGCGCAAAACTACGAAAGTTATTTGGTATATGAAATTAACATTGAAAAAAAAAATTAAATAAAAAAAGGACAGAGATAACAGTTCAGTGGTCAAAATATTATAAAAAGTTGCATAATATAGCCCACTTTTAACCGAGAAATCACACTTTTGTGAGGTTTCATCGAGATGTCGAATCTTGGAAATAAGTTAAGAAAAAACAAACTTAACCATGAGATACTTGCAGCAGAGATAAAGAAGTTAGGGGAAGCCATCCTAGTTACTTCCAAAGGGGAACAATTTAACTATTAACAAATATGAAAATAAATAACATAATTGCATTATTTATTTAACTTTATCAATTCATTATACACAATTATATAAGGCATAAAAGATTCACTTACTTCTGTTAGTACAATTTTTTAAATTGTAAAAACGTTATTGTGTGTCTCATGTTTAGAGTAAATAAACCTTCAATAATACCGAGTTTGATCTACATGTTAAAGTAGTGAACACTTATATGCTCTGCCACTTTCAATGACAGTCTCTCAGTACCTACACAAGTTCTAATCGCACATGTGCTCCAGAAATATTTGATCAGCGCCAAATATCGCACTTCATCAATCGTTTAAACTCATATTCTGACATGGTCTTTCCTCTTCTACTCTAAGGGACGGAGTAAATAAGAGGTATAGCATCCGCCTCTAATTATAAAAGTGCAGGGTTCGGTTCCTAGAACAAGGAATATTTTTGATGTAACTTTTGTCAGAACCATTGGGTCATAATCATGTCATACTTCCCCCTGATCCCCTGGGTAGTGAGGCTGGATGTCGAGCCTTCTTGGATAAAGACGAACAAATAGTAGGTTTCGAGTGCAATTTGCGCACGTTAAAAATCCCTCGGCAATTGGAAATCGTAAAGAGTAGGCCATTCGGGTGCTGCCCTAGCAGTATTTACAAAATTAGGAATAGCTATCCGATTAAAAAAAAAATATTTATAGAATAAATGATTCTTAAATACACACATTGGGATCCTCGCCGGTGCTCTGGAGTTCGTGTACTGTGCATAGATCCTCCTTGAGATCTAAGGGAGAACATGAAGAACTGATGGAGTTGTCCGTGTACAATCATGATGGTCCTTAAAACCAAACGAAACAATCCTTTTCTATCTTGGGTTGTAGAGTTTATCCAGAGAGAGCGCCATGTCAACTTGAAAGCTAGATTTCTTCAGGCCTGCTTCCAGTCCAGTTCTATGTCGTTGTCACGAGTATGGATGACGGTTATGTCTATGTTTAGACAGAGTATGGATGACGGTTATGTCTAAGTTTAGACAGAGTATGAATGAGTAGTGTGAAAGTAAGTATAGACAGAGTCACTAAGGTAAAATTATTAAGGGTGTTTGACTTCTTGAGAGAAGAGATATGTAATTAAGTAACTATTGTTTTTTTCCCAGCAACACTCGAGACAATTACAATACCATACACTTCCTCCGGCCTCTCTGCTAAGTAGGTTAATCTATTACAGTACACAGAAGAGCACATCATTTATGAATTTTGTGAGAATATGTAACTTGGTGTTAACTTTTGCACAAGTTAACATCAAGTGACAGGTAGAAAGTGAATTCTGACCGCTTATAACTTATAAATGTATTTATTAATGAAATCCAGATAAAAAATACAATAATAACCTCACGAGCTCTGATGGGGTAGTGATTTTTTATCACAACAAAATACAATCAAGAACACCAGCGAATTGGATTGATTTCAGACCACCACTACGCGTACAAATACAACACCAAGAAATGTTAACTAACAGGGGTGGCCCCCAGTCGTCTGGAAAAAACGGCTGCAACTGTTTCGTTAATATAGTCCAGAAAGATGTATCTGCTATGCTGGAGAAACAACACTAAGTAACAGTTCTCCAGTCGCACTACTAAAATAATATCCCACAGTATTGCAGCAACGTAAGGGAAATATATATTCCGTCTCTGTAGCGAATATATGAAGGCTGTGGAAAGAAAACAAAACTATCCCAAAGGCATTGAGTGGTACTACTGCAAATTAAGGCAATTTAGTGTAAAGTACTCAACCTAAATGGTGTATTACTTGTGCCCTAGGCATGTGGGTGTATTAAAAGTTAAGGCGTTACGAGGGTAAGTCCCAACTGAGAGACTCCAACTGATTGAACAACGTTGACTTGTGCAAGGAAAACGAATGCTCACGGGAGAGGTCAAATGACGCACTATCAGGGCCAAGTAGAGATATATTGGGACAGCGTCGCAGTTGTTCAATAGATTAACCACTACTCACTGACTTTCTGCTCTGATATGTAGGAGTAGCAATCATCTATCGTAAGTGCCATAGTATAAGGGGTGGCACATGAAAAGTACGCAGTCTATACCCTGGTACTGGGTGACATAGGAAGCAGGTACAGGGGGTGGTGTCATGGGATTTGCCTCTTCTTTGCTCTGCAGTAGTGGTCCACAAGTGGCCAAAACTCTAAAATGTATCTTCAAATGTGTCTACCTTCGCACACAATTACTCTTGGCAGAATTGTAGATAGAAGGATAATGACGATTCTATCTCAAGTGGGTATTCACAAAATAATTCAGAAGTCAAGAATAATGCTGATTGGGAAGAACATATTAACTTATATCTGGTGCGGCACCCTGTGTGAAGTTTTAAGCAATGATTTAACTTGTTCGAGTTCCCAGCAGGTTTAATCCAGAGAAATTCCTGTTATAAGTATGTTTGGCTCTGTGACTGTAAATATAAGTATATGTTAAGTTATTTTCGCGTGGGAGTTAAGTGTTTTAGATCCTCACACGTGAGTCTTGTATTTTATAGACGCACTTTTGAGTGTATCAAAGTTAATTGTATGTTCGATTACTTGCGCACTACTGTGTACGAGGTTTGAACTGAATGACGCGAATTGTCGCGGTGATTTGTTGCCATACAGCAATGATGCTAGAGGCAGATCGGAAAGTCATTTGATATGGACAGACGTCTTCGATGAATATTGTTATGTGTCTTGGTCCCAAGTTGTGGGTAGACACACTGAAATATATTATGATATCTCCCTGAGTGGAGCAAATATCTATTAGCCAGAACTGGCTTTTTCAAGTATAGTGTAGATACTCAGTTTATCCTTTGCAGGTATTTGGCAGAGCTTCGGCACGTCTAGCTATGGCGTGTCGCTCATCATAAAGCATGTCCTTTGCAGAACGTCGCTTTCATCACAGCCCGTCTGAAAGACTTTCGATCTCTAGCCAGCCCTCCTGCCTCCTCCATTTTCATGTTCAATGTGTCGTCAATGTCCTGTGTCCTCCGCCGTCTTGGTCCCTCTATCACTGTTCTCTCGAAGCCACTATGGCGTTTAATGTTGCCAAAATATTTCAGTTTCCGGGACATGATACTGTTTATGAGCCAGTTTTCCTCGATGTTCAGGTCGTGTAGGATGTCTATATTTTTCTTCTTCTTGGTCCAAGATATTCTGAGAATTTTTCTGTAACACTTTGCTTCGAAAGATTCGATTTCTTTCTTTAATGTTTCAGTAATGGTCCATGACTCACATCTATACGCTGCTACCACAACCGTGTCGCCAGTGCGTCCAAATTCCTGCCGGGAGATTTATCGGATCATCACACATTATATTTATGAAAGTCCTGCAATATTATACAAGTCTTGTAATGGAAACTATGATTATATGGACATTTTGCCGCAGAGCTTCCGCCGCCCTTGAGATGGTAACGGTTAGTGGGATCGGTCAACATCCATCTTGATCATATTGTTTCTGCCATGAAAACCTTTGATGATGTACTTTACCTACCCATGATGTTAACGTCGACTTCGTATAATAAATTTTCTCGTCAAAGATATATTTTCAACAATGAGTCCAGCCTGCTTGACTTCCCAGTTTGTCCATCTTATGGCCTTGTCATTACTGTTGTGTTGGTATCATCATCCTAAACGAATTAACGGCCCATAGACATTTGCTTAATTATAAATACGCCGGCCACTTACAGTAAGCCCGACAGGCCAGTGACCACTACCACAAAACACAACCGTAACAGTATATATTTTAACCATTTTCGATCACACAAGCGCTCTCTTATCTATAAGATCTGAATCAAATATGGATTTGTAAAAATAACATAAAACAAATTTAATAATCAATTGGTCTTTAACAAATTCAAATAAATAGGGATGAAAGTGATTTTAGAGGGTTTTAGAAAATGCGAATAAAAAAATGCAGTTGCACATGAATTCAAGCGGGGAGACATAGTATTCTATAGGAAACACGTTAGGAGTGGACAACTAGACTAGAAACGGATTCCGAATTGGCAGGTGTTACGACATCTTTCAGAAACGACATATCGAACATGGAAAAAAGATCAAAATAAAACCTTCAAGGCGCATGTACAACATCTAAGGTTACAAACGCAGAAACCTATAGACAATACCACCGGAGCAGCAGAACAAGAGGAAGACCCATTATCCAGTGGTACCAGAGGACACAGATGAGGGTGTATCAGATGAAAGTTCTCCAGAAGAGTATTATAGACCAGGAGCAGGAGGAAGTCAGATAGTCACCAAAGCAGACATACATGAACAACTGAAAAAAACCAAACCGAAGATCTGGAGTTTTAATGATTCACACAGGAAACTTGGAGAACAGGAGAGGGGGGAAGGAGGAGAAGGAGTAAGACAAACATAATACAGAAAGAAATAGATAGAGAGTTCAGGCAGAAGAAGAAAAAAGGAAAGAGAGGAGAGGAAGGCGCCGAAAAAACAGACAGAAGTAGAAAAGGAAGAAGAAGAAGAAGAAGATGTACAGTGTCAGAAAGAGAAAAGGTCGACAGAACATTGCCGGAAGAATTAAGGAGATTAAGAATGTGAGAGAGAACTCGGAAATCGAAGAAGGTATTCCGCTCATGGAATATGTACAGATGCTCCAAGAGAGAGAAAAGAGATTGGCAGAACAAGAAACACAATTACGACAGATGCAGGAAGCGGAGAGGTAGCAAATAATCACACAAGAAAATCCGTAGTTAGAAGAGGAAATGGAGGAAAATGGAGACACGGACGAACAGGAGGAAAGGACAAGAGACGTTAGACGTTGGAAGAAGAGATAATATACGTCATCCGACGATTTGTCAAAAGATAATATGCCACTCGCGAAGTTAAGAAATACAGCGCAAATGCAGGTACACCCGAAGTGGAGGAGCAGACACAGGGAAGCACAAGAGGAAGATAGACCGACAAGGAGAAAGGGTGGGAAAACCATTAATGGAGAAGAAGATAGTAGGAGACAGAGAAGGACTCCAGAAGAGGTATGGATGTCGAACGACTCAGACAATATATCGTCTGAGGAGAGTGAAGACGGTCACAAACATAGCAAATGGAGATCTCATAGAAAGGAAAATAGTAACAGAAGAGAAAGAGATGACGAAAGAGAGATCGCGGAATTGGGTATAAATATTGACAGAAAATATAAAGAGGCTAGAAACAATAGAAATAGAAGAGCAAATACGGATCGACGGAGAGACCGATCTACTGACAAAGAGACTGATCTACTGACGGAGAGAACGATTTACTGACGGAGAGACCGATCTACTGACGGAGAGACCGATCTACTGACGGAGAGACTGATCTACTGACGGAGAGACCGATCTACTGACGGAGAGACCGATCTACTGACGGAGAGGCCAATCTACTGACGGAGAGACCGATCTACTGACGGAGAGACTGATCTACTGACGGAGAGACTGATCTACTGACGGAGAGACTGATCTACTGACGGAGAAGAGGAAACTGAAACTCGAAGAAAGCCAGAGAAATCGAGAATTCCAGTGAAGAGTAGTAAAGAAATGTGCAGCATTAGGAGCACGTCAGTTAGTAGTGGTGTTACAGGATCCAAGATTCCAGTGAGGATAAAAAGGACGGACCCAAGTGGATAAATGTCCAGTAGTCGAGAGGAAGAGACTAGGAAACAAGTCATGAGAGTAAGGGCCGAGTGAGATCTATTAGTAGAGATAGGTCTATCAGTAGAAGCAGACATGAGCATCCCAGGATTACGGGAATAAGTAGAGAGAGAGAGGCAGAAGTAGGGAAACAGAGGTAGAGAGAAATTCAAGAGTTAATGAAAACTCAATATACAGGAGAGAAGAAGAAGCGGGAAAATCGAAGCAAACGGTGGAGGAAGTTAGAAGTGTAGAAGTAAATCAAAGTATGGACACACAACTAACGTTAGAAACACTTAGGGCTAAAGAAGCTAGGATGATGAAAATGTTACAGTTGATGAGTGGGATGACGTAGGAGGAGACTATGAGGGGAGGACTCATAACTATATATACAAGCAATATGGCGGCATTGGCAAAGGCTACAGGAGGCTGAGTACAGTCATTTTTTTATCGAACAAGAAATAAAGAAGTCTGGACATTTTTGTTCCGAACGATAGAAGTGTCGCGGAGAGGACATGAAGGGGTAGTTAAACATGGTAGATAATTAGGACTCGTGTGTGAAGAAGTCAGAACAGAGACCATGGGAGACTGACGATGATAATATAGGAAGAGAAGACAAGGGAAATATCAGGAGAGATGAGGAGAAGAAAGATTGGGAACAGAAGCCATGACGAAAATGGCGAGTATAAGAGATTCGAAATATTTGTGAATATGACTAATTAAGAAGCCATGGTGAAGGCGAACAAAAAGTTGGAGATTGGAGAAGTCATAGGGAGATGACAGACACGATTGTTTAGGGAGATTGTTCCAGATGGAACCAATACAGTGGATAAGGGAGAAGGAAATGGCACAGATAATGAAGTTTGCGAAACCATAAAGAAATAACAGACAGACACAACGAGGGTACACATAAGTATGTTGAGTTAAGCCATGTGTAAATGGCAGAGATAATGAAGTTTGCGAAACCATAGAGAAATAACAGACAGATACATGAAGGGTACACATAAGTATGTTGAGAGAAGCCATGTGTAAATGGCAGAGATATCGAGAAAGGGTCTAGAAAGAACAAATGTATAACGGAGGAATTGACAGAGGAATTATAAGTGAGACGACAAGAGACGAAAGTGAGTTCTGGAGAGAACAGGCATAGTAAGAAAAGCTTTACGAATAGGGCACAGCGTTATGAGGAACAGAAGAACAGGGAAGAAAGAGATTGAGATACACAAATATAGAGGGTGGAGAATAGAGAGATTGAAATAAAAAGAGGCGAAGAAAAGAAAAGCATATTGTAACTGTCTTTTTTTTCTTGTTGATGTGATCACTGGCCCAAGACAGTATACATGTTGTTAGATGTGTAGTGCGAGCGTATGATGAATTGAGTGTGGGTGCGAATGAAGGCGCGAATGTGTTTAGGCTCGTATAGATGTAGATCCTGCAACCCATACTCTCACATGCAGTAATCAAGGATGCTTTGACACTGCAGGCATGTTTCAAGACATTTATTGACGGGAACACACATAATATCAACAGGAACAGTCAGTGTAACAAGGTCATGCTGACCTGACATCGATAGGTATACATTTGGCATTCAAAAAGGTAAACATCAGAATAGACGTGCATGGTCAATAGCAAAGTTCTTCAATAATGACAGTTCGTAGCGTCGCCCTTGGCGTCTCTGACTAAACGCGTCAGATGCCTTAGTTACTATGACACATAGGTGCAACTTGGCACTCCCTGCCAATTGCACATATCAGGCTGTAGTATAATAGCCGAAAGCACAGGCCTCGTTCTGACGTCGGCCGTGTACTTCTGTTAAATAGGTTATCATCAACCCTGCAGTAATACTTATTGTAGATAAGAATTCCGCCAATCTGCGGCTCCCACAATATATCTTCGTCACTGGATTTCTGGACAATATAAGACTAACAGTCTTGGATGGCTACCTCGAGCACAAATATATAAGTTCTGAAATGGCGGATCAGTGAGCTGCTGTTCACCCTAGGTAATCCTTTACATGTTCTGCCACCGAAAAGCGTAATAATGCATAAAGGTCGGTATTACCTGGAAAATGAATCCTCAGAACTAAACAAGGAATTCTGTCGTCATCCCGACGCACAGAGATTCACTGGGGAAAACTGCCATAGCAGTTACTTCGAAGATTCTCCCCGAAAAACAATGGACTCTTGGTCCCTTCAGAAAAACAGGACCTCCCGGCTTCCCGGAAGTATATCTCACTCCCGCTTAAAAAACCTTCCCATAGGCCTACGCCGAACTGTCAACCTCTGACCCTACAGGTCAAACACAATGAATGAATAAACAAGGGAAGACAACCCCTAATCAACCTGACATCGCAGGTAAAGACACAATTATACTTATGATACAAACATAAGCAAATAACTTGACAGATGACTCCGTCGAAAATGACAGCAACACATATATAGCTGAGAAGGAAGAAATAGGAGGAAGAGTCGGAACAGGGACAATGGAAAGTGGGGATACAATGATAGCAGGATAGGTGGATGCGGAGGCACGTGATATAATCGAAACAGAAAGAAGATTACCGTTGTTAGGAATAGATAGCTGATACGGAAAACGAAAGTAGTTCGAATTAGGGGACCACACATTCTTTTTTAGGTCCAAAGATAGGTGAAGGGTTTAGCCAGGGGGATAGCAGTAACGAAAAATCAGTGACATCATGCTGTTTTAAATGGGTCACAAACGGCTAAATATAATGTAAATTAAGTGTAACAAGCAGTTACAGCACAGTAAGAAAAAAGTGTTAGCTACAGAAGAAATAAATAAGAAAGTGAGTACGGGTATGATGATGCTCAGTAGGTCATGATGGAATGACTTACGATGGTTCACAAATAGAGCTGGATATGAGAGAAAACATAAAAGAGTGAGCTCTGAAACAAAGTAAGCAACAAAGAGGTTGAATGTAAAAATTGTGTGAGAAAGGTATAATAAATTGTGGATGAAAGAAGCTTACAATGTATACTGAAGTCACAGATTGTTATGATTGTACAGTGTGGTGTTGTAGTTAGTATAATATAATTACAATATGAGGATGTACTGGGAAGAAGGTGATGAATGTATAAGGGATTATATTAGATGGGTAGAATGATGAGGTGTATTCCATTTATATATTAATGTATGGTAATACTGGTCACGAAGCAAAAATTAGGTTTTTGGGATAGAGATTGGCATATTAATCAATGGGAGAGAAAAATGTGTCCTGGGGGACAAAACTGTTTTTAGGGTAGGGAGGGTAATGTGAAAGGAAAGGGAGATAACTGGGATTAGAATAACGAGGGATAATTAGTGGATAGGGGGACTTGGTTCATACGTTACAAGCGATATTAAGTCTGTACGCTGACGAGAGAGACACGACTTCATTCTTCGTTGTCGCTCATGTAACCAGCTGTGAGCAGGTTAGGGTAGACTAACCGTAGCGACCATCTGTAAAGTAATGACCAGCTCAGATACCTTTGTATTGTCGGTACCGCTGCAGTTTTCAGATAAGAAGACAGAGAAACGATGTTTTCACGACAAGCAGAGTCCACGTCGCGCTGTGTAAAAATATGTCGCCAGCGGTTCATTCAAGACACACTGGTAGGTAAAACTTTCGAATAGTTAATCACGTGCAGATAGTAAAGAACAAGTGTTTAGAAGCAGTGGGCCAGTGTCGGACGCATAGGGCAGCCTTTATAAAGATAATCAGTTCTAGTGGCTAAGAATAAGTTTTCAGCACTGGTGTTGACCCAGCTACTATTTCGAAGCCAAATTGAATATATTGAGAACAACCCATTATCAAGTATAGAATAATAGACAGTGTTGCACTAGTCAGCAGAGGTCAAACGTTAATAACTACTTTAATAACACATAATGAAGGGAAACCAGAGGCCTGTAAACAGTAAATTAATATTAGACAAACATAAAGGTATGTTTTCAGGCACTCGTAAGAAATAAAGAAGTAGAACACTTGGACAACAGAAAAACAACAGACGTGAGTGGCTTACCCAGGATTCGAACCCCGTACCTTCCGTACGACAACTCCGCCTTGCTATACAAGCGAATCACACTGACCCCACGGCCAGCAAGCCATCCCCAAAAAAGGATGCTTTACTGACTAGTCATCAGTGCGAAACACAAGATAACACCGGAAGTATACAGTGGGCAACTCAGCCCATTAATGACGCAGTCACTTCTGTTGTTCCTCTATACAGCAGTATATGTCAGACCAAAGAAGACAAAGACCTTGATACTGTGTCCAGTAAATGATAGAAGACTTAAGGACAGTAGTATAGAACAGAGGGTAGGTTTCTGTAATTGTATAAACATTAATAACACATAAGGAAGGGAAACCCGAGGCCTGTAAACAGTAAATTAATATTAGACAAACATAAAGGTATGTTTTCAGGCACTCGTAAGAAATAAAGAAGTAGAACACTTGGACAACAGAAAAACAACAGACGTGAGAGCAGACTGTATACTTCCCGTGTTATCTTGTGTTTCGCACTGATGACTAGTCAGTAAAGCATCATTTTTTGGGGATGCCTAGCTGGCCGTGGGGTCAGTGTGATTCGCTTGTATAGCAAGGCGGAGTTGTCGTACGGAAGGTACGGGGTTCGAACCCTGGGTAAGCCACTCACGTCTGTTGTTTTTCTGTTGTCCAAGTGTTCTACTTCTTTATTTCTTACGAGTGCCTGAAAACATACCTTTATGTTTGTCTAATATTAATTTACTGTTTACAGGCCTCGGGTTTCCCTTCCTTATGTGTTATTAATGTTTATACAATACCATAAACCTACCTTCTGTTCTATACTACTGTCCTTAAGTCTTCTATCATTTACTGGACACAGTATCAAGGTCTTTGTCTTGTTTGGACTGACATATACTGCTGTATAGAGGAACAACAGAAGTGATTGCGTCATTAATGGGCTGAGTTTCCCACTGTATACTTCCGGTGTTATCTTGTGTTTCGCACTGATGACTAGTCAGTAAAGCATCCTTTTTTGGGGATGCCTAGCTGGCCGTGGGGTCAGTGTGATTCGCTTGTATAGCTAGGTGGAGTTGTCGTACGGAATGTACGGGGTTCTAACCCTGGGTAAGCCGCTCACGTCTGTTGTTTTTCTGTTGTCCAAGTGTTCTACTTCTTTATTTCTTACGAGTGCCTGAAAACATACCTTTATGTTTGTCTAATATTAATTTACTATTTACAGGCCTCGGGTTTCCCTTCCTTATGTGTTATTAATGTTTACACAATACCAGAAACCTACCCTCTGTTCTATACTACTGTCCTTAAGTCTTCTATCATTTACTGGACACAGTATCAAGGTCTTTGTCTTGTTTGGACTGAAATATACTGCTGTATAGAGGAACAACAGAAGTGATTGCGTCATTAATGGGCTGAGTTGCCCACTGTATACTTCCGGTGTTATCTTGTGTTTCGCACTGATGACTAGTCAGTAAAGCATCCTTTTTGGGGGATGCCTAGCTGGCCGTGGGGTCAGTGTGATTCCCTTGTATAGCTAGGCGGAGTTGTCGAACGGAAGGTACGGGGTTCGAACCCTGGGTAAGCCACTCACGTCTGTTGTTTTTCTGTTGTCCAAGTGTTCTACTTCTTTATTTCTTACGAGTGCCTGAAAACATACCTTTATGTTTGTCTAATATTAATTTACTGTTTACAGGCCTCGGGTTTCCCTTCCTTATGTGTTATTAATGTTTATACAATACCAGAAACCTACCCTCTGTTCTATACTACAGTCCTTAAGTCTTCTATCATTTACTGGACACAGTATCAAGGTCTTTGTCTTGTTTGGACTGACATATACTGCTGTATAGAGGAACAACAGAAGTGATTGCGTCATTAATGGGCTGAGTTGCCCACTGTATACTTCCGGTGTTATCTTTTGTTTCGCACTGATGACTAGTCAGTAAAGCATCCTTTTTTGGGGATGCCTAGCTGGCCGTGGGGTCAGTGTGATTCGCTTGTATAGCTAGGCGGAGTTGTCGTACGGAAGGTACGGGGTTCGAACCGTGGGTAAGCCACTCACGTCTGATGTTTTTCTGTTGTCCAAAAGTTCTACTTCTTTATTTATTACGAGTGCCTGAAAACGTACCTTTATGTTTGTCTAATATTAATTTAATAACTATTTCCTGACCAGTGTATTACGTGCTATATGAAAGGTCAACGTAGAAAACATCTGTACTCTTATTACCTTTATAATCAGGCCCGGAGATGGCCAACTGTAATTATGTTATTGATAACAATACAGGAATGATGTTGTCAGCCATGAGTCGATCAGTCACTGCAGTCATCATAGTTGTCTGGTCATTAAGTATCACTCAGTAGTCACATTAGCAAAACAAGGCCAATAATTAACGTGACAGACAAGCGTGCACAAGAACAAAGACAGGTCACTATCATCATCGTTTAATTAAGAACGGGCGTACAACAGGGTTGGTATATAAACGTTCAACTTCACAAGCCTTGAACCTGGGTTGCAACTATCACAAGAAGAATTCCACTGAGTAAATCACGATGGGGGCTTAAACGAGCTGAAAGTAATAATTGCTTAATTCTTCATAAAAGGCGGCGGATAAGATAAGTGAACAATTGCCCTGTCCAATGCAGCATTGTTCTTGACTTCTGAAATATCTTATGACCACTCCCTTGAGATAGAAGCATCATTATTCTTCTATCTACAACTCTGCCAAGAATAATCATGTGCGAAGGTAGATACCTTTGAAGACACATACTAGACACTCTTGAGTTTTGGCCACTGTTGAACCACTACTGCAAAGCAGGGGAGGCAATGCCGTAACAAGGAGCATTCGTTTGCCAAATGAAGTAGCCTAAGAAAATTGAAAGCCTGACCTATGTCAACCGAGAAAAACACAAACCTGAAGAGCATGTTCAGATATATACAGAGATTTCATGAGCACCCTGCTTAAATCGTGATTTTTCTGGAGTATTTTCACTCATATTCTTATTATGTGTGAATGTGTAGCAAAATGACTAACCTGAAATATCAGGACAAAATTGTGTTCATTCAATCAAGTAAACAATATAGACATAACCATGACTCCTTTGTTTTTTATTGTTAGCCTGCCTGAATAAGGTTGTTAACGTAAATGTTTGTGAGAGGAAAAAGCCCCTAAACTCTATAAAGTGAATAATTCTGTTGGCACATTATTCTATCTCCAACCGGAAGATGGTTTCCATATTCTAATTTTTGATTTAAAATAGATTCCCCAGTTCCGATCATCGTGCAAAATTTCATTTTGTTGAAATAACTCCTTCATGTTCAACTGATACCCCAAAAACTGTGGATGCGTTGTTCTCAAAACAAGCTTTAGTGCAGATATAGAATAAAGCAGTACTAGGGCGACACGCGGTATATTCAATAAATTAATGAAGAGCCCATGTCAGCGCAGACGACACTTGTCCTTCTCAAGATTGGTTTGGTGTGGTTTTAAGGATTATCTTCGATGCACACGGACAACTCCATCAGTGCTCCGATCTCCTCCCTTAGATCATACAAGTAGGATCTCAGCATAGTGAACGAACTTAGTAGCACTGGAGAGAATCCCAATTTTTGTATATAGAAATCACACATTCTATAAATATTTTTGTGGTTGGTAGGTCTCTAAGTTTTAAATTTTGCCAAGGCATCGGTTTTATATCCTCTTTACAATTTGCAACTGCCGAGAGATTTTTAACGTGCGCACTTTCACACAGGACTTCCTATTTATCCATCCTCGTCATAGAAGGTTTGTAGCGAGATCTGTGAGATAATCGCTAAATTCAGTAAGATTTTAGTCCTATGATAATAAATAAACCCGCCCGTGGGTGCTTGCCTATCGTCGTCTTCTACTCCAGTAGATCGCTGCCTTTGGTGCAGTGGAAGTGCTTATAAAATGAGCCCGCCATAAAGCCTACACGCTTTCCTAGTTTAGCCCTTGAGACTTTATTTTAACATTTTGTCCGATCTGCTGCACGAAACTGCGACCAGACTTACAATTAACGATCTGCCAGAACTGTGACACCAAAATCCCGTCTGAATTAACGTAAGATTTTAACTTTAACGCCACAATTAGTAGTAACTCGGACATTTTCCAGTAGTGTAAGAACGAAACGGCAGAAATAATTAACGCCAATACTATCAACACCTCGCAAAACCCCTCTTCGCTCGACACGCAGTTCTACTATAGACACGCTGTGGGACACGCCAGCAGATATAAACACATAGACAGTTTAAATTCTCGCCGAGTAGTGTATTTCTGACGTCACCCAAACTAGTTAGTTGATTTGAAGCAAAAAGTGATAGAGAAGGAGGGGGGAAGATGGCCGACTTATGGAAAAGTTAAATATTGACGATTAACAGTGACAAAAACTGAAAATCTAAACGACAAATAATATAACCATAAAAATCATATGTAAAGGTAGCTTAGTGTCCCCTATGCAATAATATGCTTTAATATACATGGTAGCCCAATTATTAGCCAAGATATTGAAATAATACTATATGTCTAAGAACGCTAAGACGGACAGACTGTTGTTCTTGCTCATTTATCCATAACGTTAGTAGGGACGCAAGTTTAAAAAAGAGGCAGTAGATTGATTCAAATCCGATTGGTCGGTAGAAGAGTATAGGAAGGAGGGTATTGGTTAGGCAAAAGCTAAATATATTTTTAATACTCACTCCTAGAAATTTGGAGTTTTTTTTTTAAATATTGAACTGAAAAGCTAGACCCTCGCTCTGATTGGGCCAGGCTAGTATATTGGCAAAAAGCTTTCAAAGGCTTGTCGCCAGTTGAAAAAATTTGTTTGTAAGCAAGCTTCGTTGAGAACAGCAGTGCTAAGAGTGAAAAAAAAAACCTTGGCAGTCTGAACCGGGGCAAAGGTAAACTTATGCTAATGCCAGTCAACGTATGTTTGTGATATTTCTTTGAATTGTGGGTTTTTTGTTCTGGTACTAAGTTAGTGATTGAGAGAGAAACAAAGTGAAATTTTGTTGGACTAAGAGGTCTACTATACTACACTACACCAGGAACTGTGTCAGCTTGGTCGTTCGAGTGAACTATATCAGAATGTCAGCATCATAACTTCTATCAAGATAAGTGCCTATATGTTGGCACTAAATAGTTCATCCACGTACTGACTTTATAAAAAGAATCATAAAATTATTTAATTGTTCAATATAGATTCCACAAGATACTACTAAAAGAAAAGAGGGGATGATGACAACACCCCAACCATACCATTAGTTACCAGTGTTACTTAGTAATAGGTATATATATATATATATATATATATATATATATATATATATATATATATATATATATATATATATATATATATATATAATTAGCTTGTAATAGTATTTGTATGGACAGAAGATCCATTGTGGTATTTGATTTGATGTAAATAAATCCATAAATTTCATGTTGTTGTTGGTCCTGACTCAGAAAATTCTGAATCAGGCCAAATAAAATTGTAAAATAGCCATTACTCAAAATTCAGCCACAGACTTCTATAAGATATATATTAAAGTGTAGTCTGTTTGTGCTTGTTGTATTTGACCCAGTCTTATATATGTGTTAGAATGTAAATGTGTTTGTATTAATTTTACTTACACTACATCATACATTCATAACCCTAGACATTAGACGTAGTTATCATACATACTAGTCAAGAATAAGTCTGATTGAGGTCATAAGGTGGTAGCAGAAAGGTTCTCTGATAACTCAACCAAAAATTTGTTATAATCAGGGACCTTCCCAGCTGACCTCATTCAGTACAATAGAAAGATTGAATAATAACATCTGTAACACCAAATCCACCAAAAGATTAGGCAGCCGATCTCATTACCTAGGAGACCAGTGGAGGGTGGATTTTGACATGATTAGAATCATTGGTAAAGATGTCTATGCTGAATATGTTTGTGGATTACTGTTTAGAGTTTGTGTCCAAATTGTCCTCATTCCACACCACCTGCCTAAAGAAAATTCTTGGAATATAAACTCTGACATGATACGTAAGTTGTAAATATAGTAATCCAATAATTGACAGTGCTGTTTAGCGTAGATAATGATTGTTCTCTGTGTATCTGTGACTTTTTGACCAACATGTTAGCCTATTCTTGTTTGTGTGGTTCCCACTCCTCTCAAAGAATATCATCTCTAATGCCATGTTAGTTGTGTATGTAGAAGTAACTTCACTTTCTCCTTTTCTTAATTTCGTACTTAATTTTTTTAACTCTATTCAAGTGGGGCCTAAATGTCTGATCACAAATTTCTACTTGTAAGTTGCTAATTAAAAATGGAATGTGCAGGAGTAGTTTCTTCCATTTCTTTTTTCTTTCCCAATCTCTCACGGAACCCCTAGCGACCACTCTTGGGAATCTAGGGTACTGTCGAACCTCGGTTGAGAAACCCTGGTCTAAATAAAATAAGCCAATAATCAACGTATCCATGTTATGACATTGTTGATGGGGTCGTTTGTATATATGTCTCCATGGTTACTTTGTTTCCTATTAAAGTTACTTGCCCTTATGCTAACTTCCTCTTTTCTGTTTTTCTGCTTCTAATAACATGGTTGATTAAAACGTGTCGAGTTGTATCCAATATGTTCAGGCTTCGTAATTATGCTTTATTATGTGAGGATGTTTGACAGCCAGCAGCGTCTCATTACATTTACCAACATTTACTACACACAACAGTAAATATCAACAGACATCAATACATTTAGTGTCTGACACGTCAAACATCTTTTGGTAGTAAGAAGATATTCTTGTAAATGACGAAAAGTACGTCAATGAAATCGTTGTACATCCTTAACGTTGTGTTTATCAGTAACGACTGTTTCTCTGACTTTGTACTAGCAGTTTACCATCTCTTCTTTACTGTGCAAATGACTGGGAGATGACGGTAGACCTACCTGGGCCAGGAGCATATCCAGAGAGTATCAGACAATCTCGAAGACGGCCAGACATAGCGCAGCAATCTTCATCATCTCATCAGGTTATAATGATTGAACTGACCGTGACATTTAAATCCAGATTGAAAGAACAACATTCGTTCAAATTGGCCAAGTATAATGATCTGGCCGCGGACCTGTGACACGATGGGTTCACTGTAAGGGTCATGGCTGTTAAGGTGAGTGCAAGAGGGATCGTGGCTGTTTCAGTGTATGGTATGTTGAAACTATTGGGGTTGAAAGACAGTCAGGAACAAGGGCACTGACGAAGCACAGTGTAACTGCACAAAGGGCATCATGCTGCCTGTGGAACAACCGCAATGGGCTATGGAACTCGGGACAGTAAACGTTAGCCCCACCTGTGGTACAGGAAACATCCAGCAAACTGCAATTTATTATTTTTTTAACAGCATTTTGTCAAGTACAGAAATGGTCAGTTTTGATAATGTTTTACCATTAAGAGGTCACAGAGACCACATGTTTTGACTTGACCGACATGTGCATAAAGCACATAATTTGTAATTTTATTGATTAAAATAATGAACTTTCCATAACTAAAATATGTTAAATAAGATATTTATACTGTTAAAATAACGCACATTGTCCAATTTATGTAATTATACAATTTTCTGGAAATAATAATTTCAAAAAGATACTTTTTTTTAATAAACTTGTCACTTGTTTTCTAAAATAATTGGTTCGCTTGACTTAAAGTTAGATCCCTTATCAATTGAACGGCAAGCAAAGAGATCGTTGTGTGCATTGACCTTGTGTGTGAGCGATGTCTGTGTGTGTACTATGTTAAATCATTATAATCGTGAGCACAATCCAGATCTAAGACACAATTAAATCATAAAAAAAACCAAGGATGTCACTGTGTGAACATTTCATCAAATACTAAATACAGCACAGTAATTAAGAAAAGTGAATTATTTTTAATACGCTCGGACCAAATGTTTAAAAAAAGTCATTAAAAAGATGCCGTAAAAATAGGAATTATAAAAAAAAATAGATAACAAAATGAAAGGATGAAAATTCTGAGTTAAAAACAAACAAACAAGGTCACCAATAATTCAGAGTTATAAGGAGAAAATTGTATACATTCCCCTCAGTAAACGGTATGTTGTCAACAATAATAAAGATGACTTGCTGTTGTGATCATGAAGATCCTGATCTCATCTAATAATCGGAACCTCTTCTACCCGGTAAAACAGGGTGTAGAGGCGACCCAAAGAGCACAAGGCTCCTAGGAAAAACATGTAATCAAAATGTTTGGTAAACAGGTGATTAGCCCATTGTACATGAAGATCCTCATGTTGTCTTATTGTACTTCTAACTGTGTGTCGCACGCTACGAATATAGATGGGTGTCTGAATACGTATCGCCTATGGAATAATATCAATAAGGTTTTCAGAATTCAGCTCATAAAAAAAATAAAAGAGACCCATTCGAGATAACGATAATGATATGTAAGGATAGTGATATCTAAGAAATCATGACGAGTTGATTATGGATCCTCGCGACATAAACTGTTATCTCTAACATCTCGACAAATAAAAGAGTCCCCATCCTCCCAAAGAGAGGATTCTACTTATACTTAATGTTTATCACAGACAGCGCGAGTGATACAAGTTAATCACAAAGCGTGACAAATGAACACGGCTATTTACATATATTTATTAAATTATAAATACTATATATATATATATAACTTATTGTGTACCTTGACGTCTGTGGTGTTCAGTCCGTTCACAAAATAATACCTAAGGCCTTGTATAAATAAACCAAATATATAATGACTTGACTAGAACACACATGCTGACAAACAAGATCATTATGTACACAATAAAAACATGATCAGGAACTTATTTTCCTAGCTGAGCTGCCATCCAGCATCACACGGTGGAAAAACGTGTGGCTCTTGTCTGGTCACTCAACAACATCCGGTTCGTGCAGACATCGCACATTACCGCACACAGTCGCTATAACAGCAACGCAGCTGGCGTTCAGTTCTAAACTTTAACAACTCACAAATGTATTTTTTTTTTCCGCCGTCTTCGGATGGTACCCATTAGAGCTGGGTCGGCTCAGGAGCCGACAGTCCCTGGTCGACGACACTCCTTCAAATGTTTTCGCCCAGGGCTCGATTTTAATGGAAAAAATACGCTTAGTTAGATTTTAGTATGTAAACACACGGCTTCGCCAAAGAGTTAATTAGTTAGATTTTAGTATGTAAACACACGGCTTCGCTAAAGAGTTAATTAGTTAGATTTTAGTATGTAAACACACGGTTTCGCCAAAGAGTTAATCGCGAGCGACATGTACTACTAGTACACGCATGCGCAGTCAATACCTCGCAGGGGAAGGAACGGAAAGGCAATATTTTCAATATGGCGAAGAAATGTGTGCATGTTGACGGATGGAATTTCTTAAAGGACGACTTCAGGCCGTGTGGTTATACCAGAATAATAACGGAGTTCGCTGGTGGGAATGTTCATACCTGGAAATCTGAAAGGAAATTGGTAAGTAGGATGTACCTACTGAAATATCGGTTAGTTTGTGAGATAGCCACTTTCGAGGTTAGGCCTAGCATTAATCTAAATAAATTTATTTAGACTGCATGCCCACATGGAAAGCCAATATCAAGGAATGGATTTGAAGCTTGTCACAGGGGATTTCGAAGGATATTGACCAGACAGTGATAACATAGGCCATTTAAGAGATATATGCTTTAATAAATTGCAAGGTTACATACAATGAGCCCATAGACAAAATTTTCTATAATTATTTTGGGCCAATCAGATACGACTCCCTCTGACGTACGCGCCATTAGTATATAAGGGTGGCAGTTTCAAAATTCATTTATCACACACAACCTTGTTAAGCCCAGCCAGAAGAAGCAGAGTAGAGCACTGTCATTGCCAAGACATTTTTGACTGGATGCAGGGCAGGCATCTTCACTAAAAGTGTAATTCTGTGTTGGAGAAAGATTCTTAGAGGGTATGTAGGACTATCATAAGTATTTATGTGAATAATGTACATTTTATTTCAGGAATTAATAGGCTTGTGAATATACCAAACATATTGATTGTGTGAATAGGATGGCTAAAGATTGTCAAGTCTTTAAAACTACCACAGTAGTGATTACTATACATAAGCATATCCAGTAGGGTTTATTAGTACTATGTTACTAACTACCATAAAAGGACCAGCTGTGACTTGGCATGAGAGTGTGGAAGGCAAAGGCTGCATCAGGGGTCATAGTTTCGTATTGATTGTTTATTATTTGATTGAAAATGTTTTGCAGTAGACACCAATCTGTCTCCCTACTCTGTATCATACAGAGCCATTTATCATTCATTGTACACACAGCATCTGAATAAAACATTCTCATCTCAGCACACAGTAGAGATAACAAGCATCATAAGCAACCATTGGACACATATTCATTGTTTCATGATCCTAGTGCACCATCACAAGTGTGATCATGTTCTGATGTCCTTATATCCTGCTATATGTGAAGCCCAGAGATAGAAGGAGCCTATTACTGTCATTCCCCTTACTGTTTGGGAGTTTGTGCAGCACAGACTATCAGTGTGTTAGTACAGTACAACCGACATGTACCAGGGTTACTGACTTGACCAGAGTTAAGTCCCATGTATCTAGAAACCAATGTGAGACAGGCTACTACTGTCAATAGAATGTTTTAATAATGAACTTGAGCTGTAAAGATAGGAGAGACTGATAAACTTTAATTATCCACTATTAAAATAAATACAGAAGGACGGTGAACATTCCTGGTGGACAAGATAGAGTGTAAAGGAACTTGTTAATTAATAAGATCCAAAGTGGATCATTTTTCTTTTGTATTTATTTACAAATAGATTTAAATGTACATACTCTACCATAATCGCCATTGCCTCAACATTCACCCATCATCACAGTAGTACATAGTGTAGATAATAAAATAATTGAATTGTAAGCCACTTGAGTTATTAATTACTTTTATTCAAAAGAGTTACAGTTCTATTTTCATAGTTAAATAAGTACATCATAGGGGATCAAAAGGGGAGAGGGCACCAGTATAATCTGCTTGTCTATATCTAATCCTTGCCACAGATTATTCACAGCATTGATCTTCTTGTGAGAGTGAGACCAGTGAACCCTAGACACTGGGACTTCACTATTGTTCAGGAGAGAACACTACTTCTGTCAATACTATCACTACATCTATATATATATAAACCTCTCGCCACACCAAGTCCCGGTCGACGACCCTCTTCAAATGAGCTCGCCCGGGCTTGAAACTGGATCATCCGATCGCAAGCGCAGTGTGGTAACCATTACACCAGCGCGGCTCCTAAACGTAATATAAGTCATAGACACTACTCACAAACCAGAAACCATATATTTATATATCTCCATGTACAAAATGACTGTCATACCTCGACGTAAACCACTATTATGGGAGGCAACTTTGTGCCAAGGGATATAATTCCACAAACAAATAGTGAACTTGCTAAAAGAATACACGTTTCTCTTAATTAATCTTTTGTATTTATTTGTTATGAATTTTACTTTTAAATTATTTCTTTGCCCTTCCGTTTTCCTGAGTTGTGTCCTTGATGAAGACCTGGCCGAACACTTATATTACAATAATGATATACTCCTCCCCGATCTGTAACTTTGACAATGTTGTGTGTGAACTAGTATAAAGATGTACCTGTGTTTTTGTTAACCCAACTTTAATAAAATTGGTCATAAATTATGGACTTTCTTCCTCAGACACCAGAACAATTGCTTCCCTGAAACTAAGAAATGGGCTGATCTAACTGGGACTGATTTATAATGTTAACAGAATTACAGATGATCTGCTTGGGCCAGTTTTGTATTGTTGACGGAACTACAGATGGGCTGAGATATCTGGGACAGATTTGTAATGTTGACAGAACTACAGATGATCTGCTTAGGACATTTTTGTATTGTTGACATAATTACACATGGGATGAGATAACTGAGAAAGATCTGTAATGTTGATAGAACTACAGAGAAATGCCTGGGACATATTTGTAAGTTGACAGAGCTACAGACGATCCATATGCAATAGATTAGTAATACTAATCTACTTATGGTCTGACTGGAGCAAAACTGCAACACTATCACATATGTTTTATGAAATTATTAATATGTGTCATAGTGGTATGAGAATGATTCTTGAAACGTTTAACTAAGACAATAAATAGATCGACAACAAACACGCTGTCAAGTAAGCAGAAACAACACATCAAACCCCAAATCTGACATCTGTATACAGGGATTATAGTTATATAAATACTGGTAGAAAAATAAAACAGACATTCCACCAACAAAAACCGTGGAACAAGAGAGACAAATTATCACTGTCATATCAAATAAAACAACACAGTAAAACAATCCAAAGAAAGAATTACTTATTGCAATTTTAGACACCATTCGTCAAATCATCATTGACAAAGTCATAAATCAGCTGGAGTTAAGGAAGACCACCCTATCGGTAGACACAAGAAGAAACGAAAAACACACATGGATCTTCATTTCAGCTAGTAATACTTTTAACGACACGTCGGTACACTAGCAATAATAGATATAGAGGTAAAATCATTACACTTAGAAGTTTACCATCTCTTCTTGACTGTGCAAATGACTGGGAGATAGCGGTAGACCTACCTGGACGAGGGGCATATCCAGAGAGTATCAGAAAATCGCGGAGACGGCCGGATATAGTGCTTCATTCTTCAGCAACGCTTCAGGTCATACTGATTGAACTGACCGTGCCATTTGAATCCAGATTAGACGAGCAACATTCGTTCAAAGCGGCCAAGTATAGTGATCTGGTCGCGGATCTGAGACACAATGGGTTCACTGCAAGGGTCATGGCTGTTGAAGTGGGCGCAAGAGGGCTTGTGGCTGCATCAGTGTATGATCTTTTGAAACTGTTGGGGCTGAGGGGACAGTCGAGAACAAGGGCACTTAGGAGGCTTAGTGAAACTGCCGAAAAGGCATCAGGCTGGCTGTGGAACAACCGCAACGGGCAATGGAAATCGTGACAATAAACGCTGCGGTACAGAAAACACCAGGAATTTTTCTAAGTCCACAATACTAGTGAAAGGGCTGTGGCTGAGAGGCGACAGGCGGTGTATATTATAAGGGGTGTCAGGAACAGAATTTTAGTGGCGAGCGCGCAGTGGCTAGACTCGTCGGCTTCGCGCAGGTGACTCAGTGTGTGTCCGTAGTTGTGATGTGCGACGGAACGAACGGATTAATTTGTCTTCTCTTTGTTACTTTCACAATTACCTCCACGGCTGGTGGAGTCCAGTGGCGTATTCTGTATGTGTGCTGTGCGTGCTGCGCACACCTATGCCCGAAGGAAAATAAAAATTTAATTTATTATTCTATAAAATATTTCTCTTCTAATGTTCTGCTTTCGGACCGCACGCACCAGGATAACGGATTTTCCCGCATAGAATCTACGAGTATAATCTAGTTTCAGTTTCCCCAGACGCTTTTTATAGTGCAGTTTTTAATTGTTTAGTAGCAATCGCCCGAAGTTTCTCGGGTAATTCCGTCACAATGCGTGCGGCACCTTTCGGATTCACGTATGAACACTGGTTTGATTGGATCGGGGACTTGGCCAGATACGTAAATACAATGCGAACATGCGTGCGGTGGCCCTGCAGCTCTCGAGTTGTAAAAATCGGTTGTGTCCGTCCAGTGTTTTTTGTGATTAATTTTTGTTAGTTGCCGGGAATGCAGATTATTACAGTGACAGTGAGTTTCAAGTTGTAAGTTAATTAGTATTTCGGAGATAGTTGACATATATCCCTAATAACTATCGTTGCGTAATTGAATATAGTTGGTTTTTAAATTAAGAGGGGAAGAAGTTAAATAGTAGGCGTACATATTCATTTTAAGTAGCAGCACGCCTAGCTCGCATTACCAGGATACGCCACTGGTGGAGTCGTGGATTTTAAAGTTGCTACCATAAGTGAAATGGGTTCATTTTCGATACAAGACAACAGGAGGCTAAGACGCTTGGGTGTCATGACCCATGTGGGCCCGCCCCCCTTAGAGTGTAACGGAGAATATCGGGCTGAAACATTTGTCGGACGGGGGACTACTTCTGATGATCAGATTGCTTCTTGTTGTATCGCTCTGTAAAGAGTTTCCTATCATATAGAGGGAAAATCATTACACTTAGAATATATAAATAAATAAGTATATGAACTGAGAAAGCAGCAACACTCGAATAAACCTGCGACGTGACGGCCAGACAGCCAGCTAGTGGTCCTTCACAGAAAAAGACCTTTCATGGCTAATAAATGTGCTCGCCCCCTTTAATTTAAAAAAAAAAAAAAGCACAGAGATAACAGTACAACGATCAAAAATAGCCCACTTATGACCAAGAGATCACACCTCTTGTCAGGTTTTGACGGGATGTTGAATCTTAGACGAAAGTGAAACAAATAAAACTTAACCACGTGATAAATTAAACAGCAGAGAGAAAATAGTTAAGGGAATACATTCTATTCACTTCCAAAGGGAAACAATTCAACTTTAAAAAAAATATCAAATTAAAAAACATGGGTACATTATTTATTTAACGTTGTCAATTCATTTTACAAAATTATGTAAGGCATAAAATATTGTCTTATTTTGATCATTACTTGTGTTAAATCGTTGAAACGTGTTTTGTTTCCCATGTTTAGAATAAAATTACTTTAAATAATAGGGAGTTTGATGCACATGTTAAAGTAGTGAACACTTATATCCTCTGCCACTTTCAATTATAACGTTATACAAAATATATTTCCTGTAGTCGGAGCTAAGCACAACAAAATGTGTTATTGGCCCCAAATAGCGCACTACAACAATCTTTTAAAGACTTTTTCTGACTTGGTCTTTCCTCTTCTACCCTGGGGGCCGGTTCCTCTTCTACACTGGGGGCCGGAGTAGATGATATAAAGTGTGGCGTCCGCCTCAAATTCTAAAGATACCGGGTTCAAACCTAGTTCAGGGAATATTTTGGATGGAATTTTTTCAGAACCAGTGGGTACAATAGTGATATACAGATCGGGGAGGAGTATATCATTATTGTAATATAAGTGTTCGGCCAGGTCTTCATCAAGGACACAACTCAGGAAAACGGAAGGGCAAAGAAATAATTTAAAAGTAAAATTCATAACAAAAAAATACAAAAGATTAATTAAGAGAAACGTGTATTCTTTTAGCAAGTTCACTATTTGTTTGTGGAATTATATCCCTTGGCACAAAGTTGCCTCCCATAATAGTGGTTTATGACAGTCATTTTGTACATTGAGATATATAAATGTATGGTTTCTGGTTTGTGAGTAGTGTCTATTACTTATATTACGTTTAGGAGCCGCGCTGGTGTAATGGTTACCACACTGCGCTTGCGATCGGATGATCCAGTTTCAAGCCCGGGCGAGCTCATTTGAAGAGGTGTCGTCGACCGGGACTTGGACAGGATTAATTCGAGCCCTGGGCGAAAACATTTGAAGGAGTGTCGTCGACCATGGACTGTCGGCTCCTGAGCCGACCCAGCTTTAATGGGTACCCTCCGAAGACGGCGGAAAAAAAAATTACGTTTGTGAATTGTTAAATTTTTGAACTGAACGCCGGCTGCGTTCCTGTTATAGCGACTGTGTGCGGTAATGTGCGATGTCTGCACGAACCGGATGTTGTTGAGTGACCAGACAAGAGCCGCACGTTTGTCCACCGTATGATGCTGGATGGCAGCTCAGCTAGGAAAATAAGTTCCTTATCATTTTTTCATTGTGTACATAATGATCTTGTTTGTCAGCATGTGTGTTCTAGTCAAGTCATTATATATTTGGTTTATTTATACAAGGCCTTAGGTATTATTTTATGAACGGACTGAACACCACTGACGACAAGGTACACAACAATTTATATATATATACTCGTATATACATTATTTATAATTTGAAAAAAAATTCTTAAACAGCCGTGTTCATTAGTCACGCTTTGTGATTAACTTGTATTGCTTGCGCTGTCTGTGATAAACATGTACATATAAGTAGAATCCTTTCTTTGGGACGTTGGGGACTCTTTTATTTGTCGAGATGTTAGAGATAGCAGTTTATGTCGCGAGGATCCATAATTAACTCGTCATGATTTCTTAGATATCACTATCCTTATATATCATTATCGTTATCTCGAATGGGTCTCTTTATTTTTTTTTAATGAGCTGAATTCTGAAAACCTTATTGATATTATTCCATAAGCGATATCTATTCAGACACCCATCTATATTCGTAGCGTGCGACACACGGTTAGAAGTACAATAAGACAACATGAGGATCTTCATGATCACAACAGCAAGTCATGTTTATTATTTTTAATAATATCCCGTTTACTGAGGGGAATGCATACAATTTTCTCCATATAACTCTGAATTATTGGTGACCTTGTTTTCTTCTTTAACTGAGAATTTTCATCGTTTCATTTTGTTATCCATTTTTTTTATAATTCCTATTTTTACGGCAACATTTTAATGATTTTTTAAGTTTGGTCCGAGCGAATAAAAATAATTCCCTTTTCTTAATTACTGTGCTGTGTTTAACAGTTGATGAAATGTTCACACAGTGACATCCTTGGTTATTTATGATTTAATTGTGTCTTAGATCTGGATTGTGCACACGATGATAATGAATTAACATAGTACACACACAGACACCACTCTCACTCAAGGTAAATGCACATAACGATCTCTTTGCTTGCCGTTCAATTGATAAGGGAGGTAACTTTAAGACAAGTGAACCAATTACTTTAGAAAACAAGTAACACGTTACACAAGTAACAGCCCTGACCCTTACAGTGAACCCATCGTGTCACAGGTCTGCGGCCAGATCATTATACTTGGCCAGTTTGAACGAATGTTGCTTGTCCAATCTGGATTCAAATGGTACGGTCAGTTCAATCATTATAACCTAATGCGATGATGAAGAATGCTGCACTATGTCTGGCCGTCTTCGAGATTGTACGATACTCTCTGGATATGCCCCTAGCCCAGGTAGGTATACCGTCATCTCCCAGTCATTTGCACAGTAAAGAAGAGATGGTAAACTGCTAGTATAAAGTCAGAGAAACAGTCGTTACTGATAAACACCATATTAAGGATGTACAACGATTTCGCTGACGTACTTTTCGTCATTTACAAGAATGTCTTCTTACTACCAAAAGATGTTTGACATGTCAGACACTAAATTTATTGATGTCTGTTGATATTTACTGTTGTGTGTAGTAAATGTTGGTAAGTGTAATGAGACGCTTCTGGCTGTCAAACATCCTCACATAATAAAGCATAATCACGAAGCCTGAACACACTGGATACAACTCGACACGTTTTAATCAACCATGTTATTAGAAGCAGAAAAACAGAAAACGGGAAGTTAGCATAACTTTAGTAGGAAACAAAGTAATCATGGATACAAAAATACAAACATGGATACGTTGATTATCGGCTTATTTGATATAGACCAAGGTTTCTCAACCGAGGTTCCACAGCACCCTAGGATTCCCGAGAGAGTTCGCTAGGCGTTCCGTGAGAGATTGGAAATGAATAAAATAAGATAAATATTCGAGACTGCCAATGTTAGCGCACGCAGTGGTGGACAGTGGTGGACAGTGGTGGACAGTGACTGGGCAGGCTCTATTTTTATTCATATTGCTTTGGCCTATAGTTTTTAGTAGCTTTACAATTCAACATCGCAATACATTTTCATGTTATAAATAGCAAAATTAAAATCAATTTAGAACCTTTATTTAAATTAAATATACCGAGCCTGCCGCAGACAAATTTCATCCCATTTTGGTTGGCTTAAACGTCATTTGTAGTTTTTTGTCCCCAGTGCTCTTTAATATATATCTAGATCATATTATGCAGGAGGCTCTCTACGATTATAAAACAACCATATCGATTGGAGGCCGACCTCTTTGCAATCTACGTTTTGCTGATGATATCGATCTTATAGCTGGAACAGAATCAGAACTTCAAGACCTTACCTCTAGACTGGAGAAAGAAACAAGAACGTATGGGATGGAAATTAATATAGAAAAAAGCAAGATATTGGTGAATAGCCATAAGAAACATGTTCCGACCAACATTGCGTTAAATGGGCAAACGTTAGAAGACGTTAACACCTTTAAATATCTGGGGTCCACTATATGTAGTGATGGAAGATCAAGTAAAGAAATCAAGACAAGACTTGAGATGTCCTCAGCTGCCATGACAAGGTTGAATGTGATCTGGAAAAGTAACATCAGTTTTCCTGTGAAGATCAAATTATACAAATCACTTGTACTCGTATTATCTATTCTCTTGTATGGGTGTGAGGGCTGGAAACTCAAGAAGGATTCAGTCTTTCGATTATAAATGTTATAGAAGAATTTTGGGCATTTGTTATCATCATCATCAGTTGCCATCTCCACAACGAAGGTTGGCTGTAATGGATCTCCAACGTCTTCTGTCTCTTGTCTTGGTGGTGCACTCTGATAGACTCTTTCCTGTCCATCTCTTAATGTTATCTTCCCACTTATAGCACTGTCTTCTCCTTGCGCGTTTGCCTTCAGCTCTCCCCTCTGTTATGGTCTTCTGCAAGGTGGTATGCCTTTTTATGTGGCCAAAGTATTTTAGCTGCCGAACCTTGATTTCCCTCATTAGTTCTCTGTTCATACCCAGATTTTCTAGGACCTCCTTATTTGTTTTCATCTCTTTCCATGGGATACGCCCCATTCTTCTATATATCCACATTTCAAGAACCTCAATTCTTTCTTCCAAATGCTTATTCATCGTCCATGTTTCAGCACCATACAGAAATGCAGAATATATATATCACTTTATGATTCTCAGTTTTAATTTGTGAGATAACTGTTTAGATGTCAGTATATGTTTCATGTTGTTGAATGTAGCTCCGGCCATTCCTATTCTCTTCTTGATTTCTGTTTCACATCTGCCATCTTCTTTTATTATATGACCAAGATATACGTGTCTTTTGACTTGTTCCTGGATTTTCCCATTTACGCTTATCTTTAATGTGGGTTTATCGTTTGTTTTGCTAATTATCATAGTTTTTGTTTTCTCAATATTAATATCCAGTCCATATTCATGACTTATACTGTTCACTTGCTTCACTAGTTCTTGTAATTCCTGTTCGCTTTCAGCTAACAACACGGTATCATCTGCATATCTAAGGTTGTTTATTGACCTTCCACTGATGTTCAGTCCTGGTATTTCCTGTATTTGTTTGAAAATTTTTTCGGTGTATAAATTAAATAAGCAGGGGGACAGCACACAACCTTGTCTGACACCTCTTTTTATGTCTATGTATGATGAATAATTCCTTCCAGATCTTACTGTGGCAGTTTGCTCACAATAAAGATTACTGAGTATTCTTATATCTTTGCCATCAATACCTATGTCTTCGAGGCATTCAATTATTTTCTCATGATGGACTCTGTCAAAAGCCTTCTTATAGTCAATGAAGCACATGTACATACTTTTTTGGACCTCTGTATATTTTTCTGCTAATATTCTTAGGCAAAATATTGCCTCTCTTGTTCCACTGTTCCGTCTAAAACCAAACTGTTCTTCTTGGATTTCGCTTTCTACCTTACTTTTTATTCTTTCCTGTATGATTTTGAGCAGTATCTTAATTGCATTTGTTATAAAGAGCACAAAACAAATGTCTATGTTAGAGAGAAAATAAACACCTATGCAGGCCACCAGGAACCACTTTTGTCAGTAGTGAAACGTCGAAAGCTAGCCTGGTTTAGGCATGTAACTCGTTATGACTCCCTTTCGAAAACGATCCTCCAGGGAACAGTGGAAGATAAACGGAGAAGAGGAAGGCAAAGAAAATCCTGGGATGATAACATTAAAGAATGGGCAGGGCACGGTTTTTCCACACTTGTACGCATTGCTGACGATAGAGAGCAGTGGGGGACCCTGTCTGCTGATGCTTCCACCACGGCACCCCTACGACCCATGACGGGTTACGGGTTGAGATGAGATGATGAGTTTTAAATATGGAAGAAGCGAGCCGCGCTGGTGTAATGGTTACCACACTGCACTGGCGATCAAGTGTTCAAAGTTCAAGCCCGAGCGTAGGTATTTGAAACAGTGTCATCGACCGGGATTTTGACTGAATAACCTGACCGGATCCTGAGATAAACCCTCTGTGGATAGTAAGGTGTGAAGCTCCTGACCGGGTTAGAAGGAAAGTGCACAGGCTCCGCAGCCTCGCAATGACATGTTATTGGGCCGAAGGGCTAAAAGCCCAATTGCCGCTGGTTAAGAAAATAAAATGGAAGAAACTATTCTTGCACATTCCATATTTAATTAGCAACTTACAGAGTAGACATTTGTGACCAGACTTTTAGGCCCCACTTGAATAGACTTAAAAAAATGAAATAAGAAATTAAGAAAAGGAGAAACTGAAGTTTCTTCTACATACACAACTAACATGGCATTAAAGATGATATTCTTTTACAGGAGTGGGAACCACACAAACAACAATAGGCTAACAAGTTGGTCAAAAAGTCACAGATACACAGACAAAAATCATTATCTACGCTAAACAGCACTGTCAATTATCGGATTACTATATTTACAACTTTCGTATCACGTCAGTGTTTATATTCCAAGAATTTTCCTTAGGCAGATTGTGTGGAATGAGGACAATTTGGACACAAACTCTGAACAGTAATCCACAAACATATTCAGCATAGACATCTTTACCAATGATTCTAATCATGTCAAAATCCGCCCTCCCCTGGTCTCCTAGGTAATGAGATCGGATGCCTAGCCTTCTATGACGAGGATGAACAAATAGGAAGTCCCGTGTGCAAGTTGCGCACGTTAAAAATCCCTCGGCAGTTGCAAATTGTAAAGAGGATATAAGGCCGATGCCCTTGCAAAATTTAAAACTTAGAGACCTACCAACCACAAAAATATTTATAGAATGTGGGATTCCTATATACACATATTGGGATTCGCTCCAGTGCTACTAAGTTCATGCACTATGCTGAGATCCTCCTTGTATGATCTAAGGGAAGAGATCGGAGCACTGATGGAGTTGTCCGTGTACATCGAAGATAGTCCTTAAAACCACACCAAACCAATCTTGACAAGGAAAAGTGTCGTCTGCGCTGACATGCGCTCTTCAATAATTTATTGAATATACCGCGTGTCGCCCTAGTACTGCTTTATTCTATCTGCACTGAAGCTTTATTTGAGAAAAACGCATCCACAGTTTTTGTGGTATCAGTTGAACATGAAGGAGTTATTTTAACAAAATAAAATTTTGCACGATGATCGAAACTGTTGAATCTATTTTAAATCAAATATCAGAATATGGAAATCATCTTCCGGTTGGAGATAGAATAATGTGCCAACATAATTATTCACTTTCTAGTTATTTTCTTAAGTCTATCTCCACATACGTGCCTTTCAGTGACATCATTATTCCATCTCCAGGTTCCTAGTAAAGACAGCCTGTGGTGGGTTAAGAAAATATCGGTTCAGATATATAGCTTAATTCTTACGTTCTCTTCTGAGATGTTCATTTGCTATAAAAAGTAGATAAGTATTTCTACGTTCTTTACGATTACATTTCTTTACATAATAGTGAGAGTTTAGTTGCTTTTTCCTGAAAAAGTCGTTCTTCCTCTCACAAACATTGACTTTAACAACCTTGTTCAGGCAGGCTAACAATAAAAGACAAAGGAGTCATGTTTATGTCTATATTGTTTACTGGATTAAATGAACACAATTTGGTCCTGATATTTCAGGTTAGTCATTTTGCTACACATTCATGCATTATAATAATATGATGGAAAAATACTCCAGAGAAATCACGATTCAAGCAGGGTGCTCACGAAATCTCTGTATATATCTGAACATGCGCTTCAGGTTTGTGTTTTTCTCGGTTACCATAGGTCACCCTTTCAATTTTCTTAGGCTTCTTTATTTGGCAAACGAATGCTCCGTGTCACGGCATTGCCTCCCCTGCTTTGCAGTTGTGGTTCAACAGTGGCCAAAACTCAATAGTGTCTTGCATGTGTCTTCAAAGGTGTCTACCTTCGCACAAGATTACTCTTGGCAGTATTGTAGATAGAAGAATAATGAAGTTTCTATCTCAAGGGAGTGTTCATAAGACATTTCAGAAGTCAAGAACAATGCTGCATTGGACAGGGCAATTGTTAACTTATATCTTATCTGCCTTTTATGAAGAATTAAGCAATTATTAATTTCAGCTCGTTTAAGCCCCCATCTTGATTTACTCAGTGGAATTCTTCTTGTGATAGTTGCAACCCAGGTTCAAGGCTTGTGAAGTTGTACATTTATATGCTGACCCTGTTGTGCGCCCGTTCTTAATTAAACGATGATGATAGTGATCTGTCTTTGTTCTTGTGCACGCTTGTCTGTCACGTTAATTATTGGGCTTGTCTTGCTAATGTGACTACTGAGTGATACTTAATGACCAGACAACTAGGATGACTGCAGTGACTGATCGACTCATGGCTGACAACAACATTCCTGTATTGTTATCAATAACATAATTACAGTTGGCCATCTCCGTGCCTGATTATACAGGTAATAAGAATACACATGTTTTCTACGTTGACCTTTCATATAGCACTTAATTCACTGGTCAGGAAATAGTTATTAACGTTTGACCTCTGCTGACTAGTGCAACACTGTCTACTATTCATTACTTGATAATGGGTTGTTCTCAATATATTCAATTTGGCTTCGAAATAGTAGCTGGGTCACCACCAGTGCTGAAAACTTATTCTTAGCCACTAGAACTGATCTTTACAAAGTCTGCCCGACACTGGCCCACTGCTTCTAAACACTTGTTCTTGACTATCTGCACGTGATTAACTATTCAAAACTGTTACCTACCAATGTTTCTGGCGACATATTTTTACACAGCGCGACGTGGACTCTACTTGTCGTGAAAACATCTTTTCTCTGTCTTCTTTTCTGAAAACTGCAGCGGTACCGACAATACAATGGTATCTGAGCTGGTCATTACTTTACAGATGGTCGCTTCGGTTAGTCTACCCTAACCTGCTCACAGTATTTAGGAATCATTCATTCTATAAATATTGTTTTATCGGATAGGTATTCCTAATTTTGTAAATTCTGCTAGGGCAGGACCCGTATGGCCTACTCTTTACGATTTCCAATTGCCGAGGGATTTTTTAGCGTGCGCAAATTGCACTCGAAACCTACTATTTGTTCGTCTTTATCCGAGAAGGCTTGACATCCAGTCTCACTACCCAGGGAGTCAGGGGGAAGTATGACATGATTATGACCCAATGGTTCTGAACAAAAATTACATCAAAAATAGTCCTTGTACCAGGAACCGAACCCTGTACTTTTATAATTAGAGGCGGATGCCATACCTCTTATTTACTTCGGCCTTTGGAGTAGAAGAGGAAAGACCGTGTAAGAATATGAGTTTAAATGATTGTGGAAGTGCGCTATTTGGCGCCGATAAAATATTTCGGGTGCACATGTGCGACTGGAACTTATTATTTTGTTGATGAACTGTCATTGAAAGTGGCAGAGCATATAAGTGTTAACTACTTTAACATGTAGATCAAACTCGGTATTATTGAAAGTTTATTTACTCTAAACATGAGACAAACAATAACTCTTTTACAATTTAATAAAATGTACTAATAAAAGTACGTGAATCTGTTATGCCTTATATAATTTTGAATAATGAATTGATAAAGTTAAATAAATAATGCAATTATGTTATTTATTTTCATTTTTGTTAATAATTAAATTATTTACCTTTGGAAGTAAATAGGATGGTTTCCCCTTACTTCTTTATCTCTGCTGCAAGTATCTCATGGTTAAGTTTGTTTTTTTCTTAACTTATTTCCGAGATACGACATCTGGACGAAACCTGACAAAGGTGTGATTTCTTGGTTATAAGTGGCAAAGTCTGGGAGAGAGAGGAAAGACCAGCAGAAAGGAAGGAAGGTTATCTGGTCAAGTTGTCTAAAAAGGGAAATTTACATGAGTGCACAAATTATAGTGGAATAATGTTACTATCAGTGGTAGGAAAATTATTAAACAGAATCATCCTTGAGAGATTAAAAGAGTCCATAGACAAGCAACTGAGAGATGAACAAGCAGGTTTTCGACAAAACAGATCCAGTACAGACCAAATAGCCACACTGAGAATAATAGTTGAACAAAGTCTGGAATGGAATTCACCTCTAAAAGCGTTATAAGACAGTGTTTTGTTCTGGAGCTCACAGGGTAGTAGAAATAGAGAAATACATGAAACACACTGAGAAAAAAAAATTGCTACAAATATAAAAAGTATACACAGGACATGGAAAGATATCGAATGAATCCCACATAATGGTATGACGTAGATTGTGTCGGTGAAATGAAAAACAGTGGGTCGTGTTCTTTGATGTCTTACAAATAAGTCGACGGCGTCGTTAGGGTTAAGATTAAGGTTAAGTACGGCTTAGAGTAACTTAGATTAGGAATGGCGAAAGCTTCATTCAACAACGTAAGACAAATACTGACATCTAAATATTTAATTCATAAATTAAAACTGAGAATTATCAATATATATATACTGTTCAAAAAAAGAAACGCAACATTATTGCAGTGGTAATGGACACCAAATTTCAAACTTGTACCAAAATTTTATTTTACGGAATTAATGTTTCAATCTTGGCATGAAGAAACATTCGGACTTTAACAATGAAATGATGTTCATTAAATTTGGTTTGGACTTTTATTCTTTGCGACTGAGGCCTCCGATTCAGTAAGGTGTATGGCCTCCTCTGGCCTCTATCAGAGAACGACATCTCCTTGACATGGATCCGATTAGCCGTTGGATCTTTTGTTGTGGGATGGCTGCCCACTCTTCCCGCAGTGCAAGAGACAACTGTCGGAGATTGGCTGGAGAACGTCTCGCTGGCGGAGTCGTCTGTCGAGTTCATCCCATAAGTGTTCTATGGGGTTCATGTCTGATGATATGGCTGGCGACGGAATGGTCTGGACGTTGTTGTCAGCGAGGAACTGGGTGGTGAGTTGTGCCACATGAGGTCGAGCATTATCCTGCTGAAAAATCGACCCTCGTGCAGCCAGAAGTGGAAGGACGTGAGGACGAAGAATTTCAGCGACATATCGTTGGGCATTTAGGTGTCCTTCAATTTGCACCAGGTCACTTCTTCCCGTGAAGTTGATCGCCCCCCCCCCAATCAGTACACGTCCACCACCATGTGGAGGAGCCTCATCAACGCTGTTCTGGGCGTAGCGCTCATGGACTCTGCGGTAAACTCTTCTCCGTCTATCGTGTCGCTGGAGCACAAAAAAATGATTCATCACTAAACCAAACCCGTCTCCAGTCATTCCCAACGGTCCATTGACGATGCTGGTTTGCCCACTGCAGTCGGTTCTGGCGATGCCGGTCCGTAAGAACAGGACCTATGTAGGGTCTTCTAGCCCAAAGACCAGTGTCGTGCAGCCGGTTCCTGACCGTTTGATCTGAAATTCGACGAGCTGCTGACATTGACTGGACTGTTGAGGACGCAGATGCAAGTCAATTCCTGAGGTGTCGCAGCCGTATGAAGCGGTCTTCGGCAGGAGTTGTGACTCTGGGTGTTAAGTCATATTCGAAGTTACAGTTAGGTGTTAAGGATTTTGGTGTACGGGGCTGGAGTTTGTTAGTAAGTAGGTTAAGGTCATGAGATACATGACGTGTATATACATGTATGTGGGTAGAGAATGGTGTAACTCTGTTTAGAGTGTATTTTTATTGAAGTATGCAAGCTTGGAATGTGACATTTAAAAGTTCACTGTTAGAAGCACGTAGAGTATGGTTGAAGAATACTCAGGGGCGTTCATGTGTGAATTGAGGTTTACAGGACATGAGAAAAGCGTGCGAAGTGAACCAAGTTAGCATACGGGTCAGAGAAGCATACTGAGTTGTTAAAGGGGAGTCTGTGGCCATCCGTCGTGGGAGACGGTCGGTGTTTTCTAGAGTATGTGAATAGTGTATGTGATTTTCATTATAATATATTGGATGTGACGCGATGATGTTTCGCGTAAGGTGTATTTACAAGGCCTTTATATATTATTATTTATAAGCGCGTTGTGGGTTTCCCGCGCTGTAAAGTTCAGGAGGAACTTGGATGCCTGGTGATTAGACCAGAGGTATAGATATATGTGCGAGGAGTGAATGCCGCACTTTGGATTAAAAAGACACGTCGTTTTCCCGTGTCAGAAGGAGGTCTATGTTAGGACCATTATATGCTATTATTTGAATGCGCGTTGTTGGCTTTCCCGCGCAAATAGGAGGTTTACGTAAGCGCGTTGTGATTTTCCCGTGCTGTTAAGTTCTGGAGGAACTTGGATGCCTGGTGATTAGACCAGAGATAGAGATATATGTGCGAGGAGTGAATTCCGCACTTACATTGAAAGTAGGACCACAGAGATATATGTGCGAGGGGTGAATGCCGCACTTACATTGTATACAGACCATATAGAGATTTATGTGCGAGGAGTGAATGCCGCACTTACATTGATTATAGATCAGAGATAGAGATTTATGAGCGAGGGGTGAATGCCGCACTTACATTGAATGCAGTTGTTACCAGTACGTAAGGATGACTGTACTACATATTCTAATTATGCAAGTATTTGTACTATTGTTGCTGATGTCCAGGACTATGCTGTTGAGATTATATGTATGGAACTGTGACTAAGACTTCCTGATTCAATTTATATCATTGTGCGCCCGTCCGGTCTTCAAAACTACCGACTTCAACATTTGGTGGTTTCCAGTGATTTAGGGAGCTCAACTTTCTGAACCCAAGACTATTGCGGAGAATCAATCAACCCGCCCCGGAATCTTGAAGTACTGTAAAACTTCAGAAATTCTTTGGACGGTAAATGAAGTGTTTGGACACTAATGAAATTCATCTAAAATATTAGTTTGCACGCAGCCAATTGACATAATATGCTCTCAACAGATATCAACATCCCTACATCTGATTTCTTTTTTGGAGTCAACGTAACTGAGTTATGAAAGACAGATAGTAATTTCTACATAGAGCTGGACATTACGGTCCTGAGTCAAGCCGGAAAAGTAAACACGAAGTGCGTGGAATTTCGGCCAATCAGCGTACAGCGGTCATGTTGTGTCCCAATTATCGTCTAATTTACACGGTCCAGCTGGTCCTGTTTACTGACAGACATCGGTACGTGGGGTGCAAGGACAACTTTGCTATTGTGTGTACCCGGACAAGTCATCATTGGAATCTGCATGAAGTAGCTTGCTTTTTTTCAACGTTCAAGACTTTGAAAGCAACGTATTTGACGGGGGTGTACTGGCCCGTTCAAATTTATCAGAGGATCTTGTTTGTACGTCACGTGTGTTGTGCTGTGCTGTCATTTTCATCATCAAGCCATCGGAAAGGAAGTGAAATAAACAACACATCTGGAACATTGGTCTACAGTCAAGATCAACGAACCATATGTATTAAAGATACGTATTATTTCTTATTAATTTGTATTAGAAACTGTGATTAGTGTATTGTTGTGCGTAGTATTTTTTTTTTCTTTCGTTGTGCTGCAATTTGTCTTGTTTCGTTTCGTTAGTAATAAATCTTATTCTGTAGTTTTCGTATAACTGACCTCTTCTACTGTATTGTGTGTTCTCATGCATGTGTAAAATCTTACTGCAAGTTTCTGCTTTGTACTTGGTGCTGTGTATATTATATATTAAGGTTAATGTTATAGATTAATTATCTAGCCTAATTACAACCGTAAGAGTTTTTTTTTTAAGTGTAATATATTAGTCTATTAGTTTTATTTGTTTAATATTAATTGTAAAGCTTATTTGCTAGGTCTTTTCTATCATCTGTTACAGTTTATTAATTTATTATATTGGACCCTTTGTTAAGCATTCGTAATTATTCAGTGTTATACTACTATTAGTACTATTCTTCTGTCATCTGATAGAGACTAAAGAAGCTTATATTTATTCTTTATTTCCCTTTTTGCTTCTACATTACTTTCAAGTATCGACTTAGATATTTTATGGGTATTTATTTCTTGTAAGTTTGTATTAGGATTAGTGTTAGTCTTCATCATATTTAAGTGGTTCTAAATGTGGTTCCAAAGGTTGTTATTGCCGGGAGTTGTAGTGAGGATAAGCTCTCACTGCAGATAAAATACTTCTATGGCACGCGCCTCAAACAGCCTCTGACAACCAAGTCCAGCTCCCGGCCTTCACGTGTGGCTCAATTTGAGCCCGGCGGAACTGTTTCCACTGACGGGAGAAGGGGCAAAGGCAAGCGACTGGCGCCTTAAAACCAGCAGCTTCGGGCAGAGAGGGCTCGTGATCCTTGGTTGGTAGCTTATCTAAGAGAAGGAACTCTGAATTCAAACCACCGCTGCCTTGCGGGAATATCCATTTATGGAATTGGCTTCGGGAGTAAACCCTAAGGATAAATCCGGAGTCGGAGTCCCTAAGGCAGTCTAATGTCGATTCGACATTATTCTGGCAACTCCTGCGACATGGCTGGTACCAAACTGTATCGGCTACTGCCGTTCCTTCGGATCTACCGGCTGTGTGGAGAGGGGGAACATGCTGCATGGGCAACAGCTTGATCTCCATATAACTGTGCCCAAGCTCGCGCCCTGGAGAGTACACTCCAGCTTCACCCTATAGGTGTCGGCAAAACACGGGAAGTAGTAGTTACCGGTTATAAGCATTTTGCCCAATTGGCGTAGGGCATGGCGCCAGGGGCTACTTCCGACAGTGGGAGAGGTTCTAGGATCTCACTGGACAGCTACCGCCCGCTTCAAGCTGGGCAGCCTCCAGTCAATAAGGTGTTGTCCCGCCACTGTCTGCTTTCCCCATTGGGTGCATGGGGATTAGGGTCAAACCCGAACTGTGGACAGAAAATTTTGCACCAAGCAATTATCGAAAAAATAGAAATAAGCAAACTCTCAGATTGGGATGCTGGAACGTCCGGACTATGTTGACTGGACTATCCGAAAACCTACAGGATGTAAACGATGTAAGGAAGACAGCCATAATTAATGATGAGCTTAAACGACTTCAGGTGGATATAGCTGCACTTCAGGAAACGCGCCTGGCGGGCTCTGGAACGGTGAGTGAGAAGGACTACACATTTTATTGGCAAGGGAAAGATCTTAATAAAGCTAGAGAACATGGAGTAGGTTTTGCGGTCAAAAAATCGCTAACTAAAATGGTTGAACCAGGTGAGAATGGATCAGAACGCCTGTTAACGCTCCGCCTGCAAACTAGCACAGGTCCCATCACCCTTGTCAGTGTGTATGCTCCTACTCTGTACTCTGCCTCAGAAGCTGAAGATGAGTTCTACGAGAATCTAACAGCAATTATCAAAAGCATACCTAGGCAAGAACAGCTTGTTCTCCTTGGTGACTTTAACGCTAGAGTGGGTGCCGATAATGTTTCATGGCCTTAATGTCTGGGCAGGTTTGGTATTGGCAAGATGAATGAAAATGGACAACGGCTCTTAGAGTTGTGTGTCCACCATGACCTCTGCGTGACCAACACCTACTTTCAGACAAAACCCCAGCATAAGGTGTCATGGAGACACCCACGATCCAAGCACTGGCACCAACTTGACCTGATTCTCGTCAGAAGGCCACTCCTCAGGTCTGTGCTCTCCACGCGCTCGTACCATAGTGCAGACTGTGATACAGATCACTCCTTGGTTTGCTGCAAAATCAGAGCACAACCAAGAAAACTCTATCGTGTCAGACATGAAGGGAAACCACGCATTGATACCAGCAAGATGTCAGACCCTTTCATGATCGCTCAATTCACTGCGACCTTCGAGAAAGTGCTCAGTAGCCCTCAGCATGGTGATACTATTACAGAGAACTGGGAGCATCTACGGAACACCATTCAAAGTACTGCACTTGCCACCTTTGGTAAGAAAACAGCAAAGTCAAATGACTGGTTTGATGCTTCATCAGATGTGATGGCACCTGTCATTGAAGCTAAGCGCAGTGCTATGAATGAATACAAACGTTCACCGAGTGCCAGAACCCTACAGATCCTGAGGGCTACGAGAAGCAAAGTTCAACAAACTGCTCGACGCTGTGCAAATGACTACTGGCTCCAGCTCAGTGAGAGCATCCAGATCGCAGCGCAAACAGGCAACATTAGACAAATGTATGACGGTATAAAGAAAGCACTTGGCCCCCATAAAATTAAGACGGCACCGCTAAAAACCATCAGCGGAGAGAAGCTAACCGATAAGGGTAAGCAGATGGAGAGGTGGGTCGAGCACTACTCTGAGCTTTACGCTAGAGACAATACCGTTACGCCTGCAGCCCTTGATGGTGTCAACAGTCTGCCAACTATGGAGGAGCTGGATGCCGAACCAACATTAGAGGAACTCAGCAAGGCCATTGATAGCTTGGCCTCTGGCAAAGCACCAGGCAGTGATGGGATTCCTCCTGATTTAATCAAATGCTGTAAGAGCACGCTATTACATCCCCTGCATAGGATGCTGTGCCAGTGCTGGGAAGAGACAACTATTCCTCAAGACATGCGAGATGCCAAGATTGTAACACTGTATAAAAATAAAGGAGACAGAAGTGATTGCAATAACTACAGAGGCATCTCTCTTCTTAGTATTGTTGGTAAGGTTTTTGCCAAAGTCATCTTAATGCGACTACACAAGTTAGCTGAGCGCATATATCCAGAGTCACAGTGTGGATTCCGAGCTGGCAGATCAACAACAGACATGATCTTCTCTCTCCGCCAGCTTCAGGAAAAATCAAGAGAGCAGAAAAGACCATTATATATCGCCTTTATAGACCTCACAAAAGCATTCGACCTGGTTAGTAGGGATGGACTCTTTAAAATCCTCCTGAAAATAGGCTGCCCTTCTAAAATGCTGGAAATGATAAAGTCATTCCATGACGGCATGAAGGGAACAGTCCAATATGCTGGAAGCACGTCACAGCCCTTTGATATACGAAGTGGCGTTAAACAAGGCTGTTTTCTGGCTCCGACCCTCTTCGGAATCTTCTTTGCCTTACTCTTGAAACATGCATTCAGAGATGCAACTGAAGGAATATGCCTTCACACTAGGTCAGATGGCCGTCTGTTTAATCTTTCAAGGCTGAAGGCAAAAAACAAAAATCAGAAGGGTCACTATAAGAGACTTGTTGTTCGCTGATGATGCTGCAGTCGTCACTCAAAGCCAACAGGAGCTTCAGAGCTTGATGAATCGCTTCACTAAAGCATGCACGGACTTTGGCCTCACAATAAGTCTAAAGAAAACGAATGTGCTGAGTCAGGATGTGGGTGCTGCACCAGTTATCACTATCGATAACTATGAATTGGCAGTGGTGCACCACTTCACATACCTAGGGTCTACCATCAATGACAAACTCTCACTGGATACAGAAATCGACAGCCGCATTGGCAAAGCTGCAGCTACCTTTGCCCGCCTCACATCGCGTGTTTGGGGAAACTCCAAACTCACAATGAAGACCAAAGCTGCGGTATATAATGCCTGCGTCACCAGCACACTCCTATATGGCAGCGAGACCTGGACGACCTATGCTAAGCAAGAAAGAAGGCTCAATACCTTCCATTTGCGGTGTCTACGCCGCATCCTCGGCATCTCGTGGAAAGATAAAGTGACAAATGTCGAGGTGTTGTCACGTGCTGGCCTTCAAAGTATGTATACTCTTCTTAGACAGCGCAGACTTCGCTGGCTTGGCCATGTTCGCCGCATGGATGATGGTCGCATCCCAAAAGATATCTTCTACGGACAATTAGCAGATGGCAAGAGAACAGTTGGGCGACCACAGCTGAGGTTCAAAGATGTGTGCAAGAGAGATATGAGGGCACAGGACATGGATGCAGCAACATGGGAGGATGAAGCTGCCGATCGCACTAAGTGGCGATGCTATTTACGGCGCCACCTCAGATTGGACGAAGAGAGGCTCACACAAGAAGCAGAGGTGAGGAGAAAACGTCGAAAGGAGCACCAGGAAAATAAGCAGCTGAGGGCTGTCACCTCAGGGGCGCATTCCCATAGTCAGTTATGACTGAAGGGGCTATTATTATTATTATTATTATTATAAATGTGGTTATTAGTTTAATGTTTATGGCAATACTTTTGAGTAGTTATTTACATTATTTTGTATCTTGTACAGAATCTGCGCGAGTTGAACATCAGTGAGACAAGCTTGCTGTAGTGCCATATCAATACAGATATCCTTCAGCTGTAGATCTGCATTATCTGTGTGGAACCATAGACTGCAATCAAGACATACTTAAGATAAGTCACAGTTTATGCCATTGTTGCACTTCTTTGTTCAAATACCATTCTACTGACATTCCTGATGGTCATTCATTTGTATTCGTTGTTGTGTTAGCGTTTTATATTTGTGTCACTTATTTATATATTATTAGTACTTTTTTTTCTTCATTAGAAGGAATTGGTATTAATCTATTCTGTAGGGTTTTTTTTGTTGTAAAATTAATTCCAGAGTCTTGGAGAGACTCGGTAGCTAGTGCCCGTGGAATTCTTTGTACATTTATTGGTGTTAGCTGTTATAGTTTGGTTTGTGTAATCATTGTTACATAATTTAGTCTCTTTTGTCATGTTTACTTGAATTTTCATGCGTTAATTTTCTACTATCTTGTAAATAAGTTCATTTCACAGCTCTATTGTTTTTGTTGTTTGTTTTGCAGGTGTGGTAGTTAACATCTATAACTACTGCATTACTTTCTTATTACTTTCTTTATCTACCTATATACTTTCTTGTATTATCCCCCCACCTGTCGGTTGTTGTTCGTTTGTTTATAGTTTTAGTGTCAGCGGTGTACTTCATTATTATCATCATTCACTGTGTTTTGGTCCTGGTTATTAGTTACAAATAGTTTGTATGATTACTGTGTTAGAATCTAAGCATTGTAGATATGATGGTCAGAGTATATTGAGGATTAGTGTGTTCAGCTACACATGTCTTAGTCTAGACATAGGTGGATCTGATTATTATAAGTGACTGATTTTAGGGTTACTTGTGTGTATTATCTTTAGAATTATTGGTGATTTGTTACTGTGTTATTGTAGTACCTATGTAGAGGTATATTAATACTGATAATTTAGTATTGTAGTGAATATACTTTCTTATTTTGGGAATCTAGTCTGTAAATCTATAATCATGGCAGACTGTTCAAGAACAATTAGAAACAGAAAGAAAAGAATAGCCTTAAGAGACTTTATTTTGGCTATCAGAGATTGTGAGTCTTATGAATTGTTTAACACTATGGTAAAAGGGGATGATAAATACAAGCCACATAGAGCAAAGGTATATCTCATAGAGATTAAGGAAAGAAGAGAAGTTACAACTGGAATTGCATTACCAGTATTGGATGATAGCAAGAGACCAAAACTGAATTTAAAGAGGAAAGCTAATATAGCAGATGATATGGTGAAAACTGAAACTAGGAATGTTTCTGTTCAAAGTGAGAAGAAAGAAGTCACTGTACAAACAGATAATTGTTGTGAAGACTGTTCAGTCTCAGTTGGGAAAATATCCAAATTGATAGTGGATGAACCACAAAAGATTATCATCAATGATGAGTCAGTTAGGAGTAAAACTAACTTATATTCTATGGAAGGAAGATCAATAAGTGTTAGTAAGAATGCAATGTCTACAAAAGCCTATGAGACAAAGGGAGTGTCAAGGCCAGTGCATGACGTAACATACCATGCACCTCAAGAAGTGTTTTTACCAAAAATGGGTTTTTGGTGTGACAAAGATCAGTTGAAGGTAGACAAATTGATTCAAGAAGAGGGAACCTTCGAAGAAAAGTGTACAATATTAGAAGGACAATTCAAGATTGTTGAGCAGTTATTAGAAAAGGAATACAAAGATGGTGTTCAAAGATTAGATGATGAATTCAATGTGGATAGGAACAGGATTTTAACTGAGTATAAGGGTAATATTCAAGTTAAAGAGGAACATTGCAGGGTCCTGTCATCTCGGTGGAAGGAGAAAAGTAATGCTATAGAAGAGAGTTACTTTGTTAAATTTGAAGCACTAGAAGAGCAATTTAAGGCAGCTAAACAAAGATTACAGCAGCAAGCCGAAGCATTGAAAAATCAAGCTAAGTCTACGAAGGAGCGACAAGAGGCTGCGCTTGGTACAGATCCATCAGATTGGGAGAAGGAACCTTTAGATGCTCAAATGCAGTATAGGACGGCGAAGATGAAGGATGCTACTTCTGTTGCAAAGAAAGTAGTACTTGAAGAGACTGAAGCTTCAATGAAGGAAGTGTGGAAGACTGTGATGGATGGTCTGAAAGGAAATTGTGTTTGAGTTACAGACCAGTTAGAGTTAATATTATCTTTCAATTTCAAAAACAGATATGTGGATAAAGGTAAAGAACCATTAAAGATGTTAATGTTCAACGCCATCAAAAAGTTACCACCTGATAAGTGGGACATAAGTGATCTGTTTGCTCTACTAAAGATACTGTGCTATTTGGAAATACTTTTCTGATTGTGGTAGTGATGATGATGGAGTCTAGATTTAAAATAGTTTTGATGTTAGTTGGAAGAGATTAGTACTTGTTACGACTCAGCATGAGAGGTTAATTATTACTGTGCATAGAACAAGGCTAAAAGCTATAAATTTCAAGAATGGAAATTTGACAGAGTGTATATAAACAACAAATAGTGAACAGGTGTACAGTACAAGTCAGTATAACTTGGTGTTTTAGATTGACTTATTTCATTAACTAAAGTGGTAAAGCTTAATTGGGAGGTACAGGGTGTAGTTGCTAAGGCCGCTGATCACGAAGACATATGAAATGGGTATATCATCCCTTAATTGATTATTGTGTTACCCCACTGGGAATGTTTAGTGGAATGGGGTGGACATAGAAGGGTATATGATGTGGCATAATGTGATACAAATTTTCCAAGGCAAATGATTTTATTCTTGCCTAATTTTGTTTATCCATAGGAAAGTATGCTATGCCATGAGATACCAGTGTTGTTGGTAGAATTGTCTATCATTACAGCAGCTGATGGGTGGTCATCAGCAGGCTTGCTCACCGATACCTCTTCTTAGTGAGACATCAGTCCGTTGGTCTGGATTTGGAGCAATTGAAACATGAGTCAAAGATGAAATTCAGCATTTAGAATAGATTATTTATATTTATGAATTACATTTGTGTTAGCTTGATAAGTTGTAAGTGTTAACTTATAATGTAATTATATTATTTAATGAACAATGCTGATGTACATTTTGGTTCACCCATGTATTTTTGTATGGTGAATCCACGTATGATTTGGTTAATATATTATTGAGGCACACATTGTTAGATTTGCATCTAACACAGTTTAATGTTGTATAGGATGGAATTGTGTTTGGTTTGCAAGTAGAATATATGATTGCTAAGGCAAAACCTACATCACCTTTCCGGTGCCACTGTTGATGAGGTAACCTTTGAGTTCACCAATATATTTCCATCCCTCTTTTGTTGTTTAGTATGACTTAACATATTTCACCGATCTCACACTTTTGGTTGATGTAATGTTTTAAAAAAAATGATGTTTCATTTTTTTTTTCCAGGGTGTCGGTGTGAACTGTTAAGTCATATTCGAAGTTACAGTTAGGTGTTAAGGATTTTGGTGTACGGGGCTGGAGTTTGTTAGTAAGTAGGTTAAGGTCATGAGATACATGACGTGTATATACATGTGTGTGGGTAGAGAATGGTGTAACTCTGTTTAGAGTGTATTTTTATTGAAGTATGCAAGCTTGGAATGTGACATTTAAAAGTTCACTGTTAGAAGCACGTAGAGTATGGTTGAAGAATACTCAGGGGCGTTCATGTGTGAATTGAGGTTTACAGGACATGAGAAAAGCGTGCGAAGTGAACCAAGTTAGCATACGGGTCAGAGAAGCATACTGAGTTGTTAAAGGGGAGTCTGTGGCCATCCGTCGTGGGAGACGGTCGGTGTTTTCTAGAGTATGTGAATAGTGTATGTGATTTTCATTATAATATATTGGATGTGACGCGATGATGTTTCGCGTAAGGTGTATTTACAAGGCCTTTATATATTATTATTTATAAGCGCGTTGTGGGTTTCCCGCGCTGTAAAGTTCAGGAGGAACTTGGATGCCTGGTGATTAGACCAGAGATAGAGATATGTGTGCGAGGAGTGAATTCCGCACTTACATTGAAAGTAGGACCACAGAGATATATGTGCGAGGGGTGAATGCCGCACTTACATTGTATACAGACCATATAGAGATTTATGTGCGAGGAGTGAATGCCGCACTTACATTGATTATAGATCAGAGATAGAGATTTATGTGCGAGGGGTGAATGCTGCACTTACATTGAATGCAGTTGTTACCAGTACGTAAGGATGACTGTACTATATATTCTAATTATGCAAGTATTTGTACTATTGTTGCTGATGTCAAGGACTATGCTGTTGAGATTATATGTATGGAACTGTGACCCAGACTTCTGTCAAGTTATTTCATTCGCGTATGTACTGTCTTGAGTGTCAGTCCAAGTTATATTCCATTGTAACATTACAGAGGTAACATTTCCATATTTATAACTGGGTCTTCCACTGCGCGGCCGGTCTGCCACTGAGCCAGTTTCTTGAAATCGCCTCCAAAGGCGACTAATGGTGCTTCTAACCACATTAAATTGTCTGGCCACTACACTTTGTGACTGTCCAGTCTGTAAACGTCCAATGATGATGAGTCGTTGTTCTGTAGTGAGATGAGCCATACTTGCGCATTGAATTTTAAACTGAATTTATTCGAGGAGCGTCAATTTTTTATAGGCATTCAATAATATTGTCAGAGAGTTTTGTGTTCAGTAAGTTTCACGAGATTCTCATGAACCTGTCACGAGTTATTGTCAAAAATATTGTTTTGACCTTGACCTCTTTCATGACCTCACGAATCATGAGGTAAGTACAATTCAGGTAACCACGAGAAGTTAATGACCAGATGGACACAGTCAATAGGTTGACTGATGTCCAATCAGCGAATATCTTTTATAAAAGTAACACCAAAAAAGTTGCGTTTCTTTTTTTGAACAGTATATATATATATATATATATATATATATATATATATATATATATATATATATATATATATATATATATATATATATATATATATATATATATATATACATATATATATATATTTATATATATATATATATTTGCTAGGAAACTCTTTACAGAGCGATACAACATGAAGCAATCTGATCATCAGAAGAAGTCCCCCCGTCCAACAAGTGTTTCGGCCCGATTACTCCTTTACACGCTATGGGGGGCGGGCCCACTTGGATCATGACTCCCAAGCGTCTGAGCCTCCTGTTGTCTTGTATCGAAAATGAACCCATTTCACCTATGGTAGCAACTTTTAAATCCACAACTCCAGCCGTGGAGGCAACTGCGAAAGTAACAAAGAGAAGACAAATTATTCCGTTCGTTCCGTCGCCCTTCACAACTACGGACACACACTGAGACACTAGCGCGGAGCCCACTAGCCTTAGCCCCTGTGCGCCGCAAGCCACTGAAATTCTGTTCCTGACACCCCCTATAGTATACATCGCCTGTTGCCCCAGAGTCGCAGCCCTTTCACTAGTACACCAAAAAAACTCAATGTTGTGGACTTAGAAAAATTTTGGTGTTTTCTGTACCGCAGCGTTTATTGTCACGATTTCCATTGCCCATTGCGGTTGTTCCACAGCCAGCCTGATGCCTTTTCGGCAGTTTCACTAAGCCTCTTCAGTGCCCTTGTTCTAGACTGTCCCCTCAGCCCCACCAGTTTCAATAAATCATACACTGATGCAGCCACAAGCCCTCTTGCGCCCACTTCAACCGCCATGACCCATGCATTGAACCTATCGTGTCTCAGATCCGCGGCCAGATCGCTATACTTGGCCACTTTGAATGAATGTTGCTCGTCTAATCTGGATTCAAATGGCACGGTCAGTTCAATCAGTATGACCTGAAGCGTTGCTGAAGAATGAAGCACTATATCCGGCCGTCTCCGCGATTTTCTGATACTCTCTGGATATGCCCCCCGTCCAGGTAGGTCTACCGCCATCTCCCAGTCGTTTGCACAGTCAAGAAGAGATGGTAAACTGCTACCAGGTTTACTCGGTTTGGGGTGTGCTGCCTTTCCTGCCCTCAGAAAGTATGTGTTTGCGCTGTCTGGCCGGACTTTGCTATTTGCTTTCACTCTTGCCTGATCTATTGTCGCAGCAAGCTCATTTAGCACTTTGTTAAGGCGCCAAGTGTATCGCCCTTGCCCTAATGCCACCTTAGACGCTGAGAGCACGTGTTCAAGTGTCTGCCTCCCCTGGCACAGGGGGCACTGCTCATCATCCGACTTTCCCCATTTCACAAGGTTGGTGGCCGACGACAGCAGGTCATACACTCATCTAACCACGAAGCTGAGCCTAAGAGGTGCCATATGCCATATATCATTCCATGTCAAGGACCTCTGCAGGGCTCCTTCCCATGTAGTCCATAGTTTTGTTGGACCTGCTGCACTGCTTTTTGCAAACTCTTATCATTCTCAGCTCCTCGTATCTCCTGAACTACCGTGTCTCTGCGCTCCCTGCTTGATTCCTTGGACCACCAGCGGATGTCACCATGCCCAAATCCCCGTCTATTCGTTTGTGTGTATCCGATTACCTCTCTCAGTTTGAGTGACTCTTAAGCAGCATCAACAGCTTCTTCCACTCTCCACTTCCTTCCCGTTTTCAGTGTGGGCTGAATGGACTTAACCACGTCATCAGCTGACTCACGTAGCATCATTGCAATCCTTGCTTTTCCAACTTTGTACTCTTCAACAACTGACTTGAAGGGAAGCAGAAGTTTTGACTTTTTGCAGTACAGTGCTACATCTGACAGACCTGGTGGTACCCCTAGCCATTTTCTCATGAACTTGTTGACCTTCTGCTCTATAGCTTCCACTGTACTTGTGCTTATTTCATATATATGCAGTGGCCACAGCAACTTCGGTATCAACATGAACTGGAGGCACCACAGTTTGAACTTTCCCAGGAGTCTGCTTTGGTCTATGATCTGTAGTCCTCTGACTGCCATTTCTATTGTCTGTTGCACTGCCTTCGAGTCTTTTAATGAGGCATCGTACACCCTGCAAAGACTTTTAACAGGTTCCTCAATGACAGTAGGGATTCTTTGGCTGGAAACCGTGAATATGACCTCTGCTATCTTCCCTTTCCTGACTGATAGGCTTCTCGACTTCTTGGGTTTAAAGCTCATTCTGCACCAGCTGACTAGTTCATCCAGGCTTGCTAACATCCTCCGGGCCTGATGTTCATCTGATGTCAGAATTGTTGTGTCATTCATGAATGCTTTGAGCGGTGGCATGTGACACATTCCACCGAGCTTTGGACCTATAGCCATTCCTTCAGCCGCATTGAGGATTACCTGCATAGCCATGACGAATAGTATCAGAGAGATGGTACATCCCACCGCAATTCCAACTTCAAGGCCAATCCACTTCGTTGTGTACTCTCTGGTTGAAAATCTGACAGAAACCCCTGCGAAATACAGCTTCAGCATCGCTGCAATCTCTTGTGGAACATGATACATTTCTAGGGCCTGCGACAACATCTGGTGTGGATCGAATCCATAAGCAATCGCTATATCCAACCAGATCACCTGGAGGTTTGTTCTGTCAGACTTTGCCTTTTGTTTTGCTTCCCAGATCGTTGCAGCATGCTCTAGACATCCTGGTGTACCTGGGATACCTCCTTTCTGAATGGTAGTGTCAATGTACCCATTTGCCAGGAGGTATGTAGTGAGTCTTTTCGCCATCACTGAGAAGAATATCTTCCCTTCCACATTGAGTAGTGAGATTGGATATATATATTGACTTCGCGCTGGTGTCTCAGTGTGTGCGACGGAACGAACGGAATAATTTGTCTTCTCTTTGTTACTTTCACAATTGCCTCCACGGCTGGCGGAGTTGTAGAATTTAAAGTTGCTACCATAAGTGAAATGGGTTCATTTTTGATGCAAGACAACAGGAAGCTGAGACGCTTGGGAGTCATGACCCAAGTGGGCCCGCCCCCCTTAGAGTGTAAAGGAGTATATAGGGCCGAAACACTTGTCGGACGGGGGGACTTCTTCTGATGATCAGATTGCTTCCTGTTGTATCGCTCTGTAAAGAGTTTCCTATCATCTTATATATATATATATATATATATATATATATATATATATATATATATATATATATATATATATATATCTATATATATACATAGCAGCCGCAGAAGGATAGTGTTTAGTGCACTGGCTTCCTAGCGCAGTGGTTTATGGTTCGATCCCCAGATGAGGTATGATTTTTGTTAGGCCACAAACGGCTCCTGTGTCGACCCAGCCCCAAATGGGTACCAGAGCAACTCTGGGAAGGTTAAGGCGGCCGGCGTGATGCTGACCACATCACCCCTAGTGTGCCGACGGTCAAGAAAATATGGGCCTAACACCATATTCCCAATATGACTCAATGGGCGTGTAACGGGATCCTTTACCCTTTATATAAATATATATATATATATATATATATATAATATATATATATATATATATATATATATATATATATATATATATATATATATATATATATATATATATATATATATATATATATATATATATATATATATATATATATATATATATATATATATATATTGTCTACAGTGTATTTTTCAGTTGGCTGGCATGTCATTTTTATTGTTGTAACAGTTACGTCATAAAGGACAAGAGACTAGCTGAAGGTGATGAGCAGTTTTATATGAACTAAGTTTTTGTTTTGCGTTGACTCAATTTTATCATTTATTAATTTTCTTGTACTTTGATGTACGCGTACAACTGTGTATAGCATGCATTAATCACTTGTCAATCCACCATGGAGAACATGCCTTCAACAAACGTACGTCAAGTCTCCCTGTCACGTGCCATCAGCTCAAGATCTGTCCATGTCTTCGTCATCCCCTCCATGTCTGTCTCCAGTTATCTTCTCCCTGTCACGTGCCATCCCCTCCATGTCTGTCTCCAGGTCTCTTCTCCCTGTCACGTGACATCCCCTCCATGTCTGTCTCCAGGTCTCTTCTCCCTGGCACGTGACATCCCCTCCATGTCTGTCTCCAGGTCTCTTTTCAATGTCACGTGACATCTCCTCCATGTTTGTCTCCAGGTCTCTTCTCCCTGTCAAGTGACATCCCCTCCATGTCTGTTTCCAGGTCTCTTCTCCGTGTATTCTTTGATCTTACCTTGGAGATTCCAGACTGTGACGTCACGCTATCAACAAGTTTCCTTAATGTGTGTCCTATCCATCTCCATCGTCTTCTTGTCATATCTTGTTCCACTGACCCTTGTCTTGTTCTTGTCATGTCATGTTCCACTGACACTTGTCTTGTTCTTGTCATGTCATGTTCCACTGACACTTGTCTTGTTCTTGTCATGTCATGTTCCACTGACACTTGTCTTGTTCTTGTCATGTCACGTTCCACTGACACTTGTCTTATTCTTGTCATGTCATGTTCCACTGACACTTGCCTTGTTCTTGTCATCTCATGTTCCACTGACACTTGCCTTGTTCTTGTCATGTCATGTTCCACTGACACTTGTCTTGTTCTTGTCATGTCATGTTCCACTGACACTTGTCTTGTTCTTGTCATGTCATGTTCCACTGACACTTGCCTTGTTCTTGTCATCAGTTCCACATCATTAATCTGGTTTGACCACTTCAACTCTTCTATTCTACACAATCGCCCATTTATGAAAGTCAGTGTCAAATTATCTGGACTTTTACAAAAACATTTGTCAGAACTTATCCTTAAACTTTAACACTATACGAAAACTCAAAGCCACAGAAAATTCATTGCCTCAAACATTGGGAAAGCTAGTACGTACTTTTAAAAGTGAAATGTCATCTCGTTCAAAAAGTCTTATCTGGGCCACAAGTTACAGTAGAATGAACGAATGACAATAGTCCAAGTTTCTCTTATTGATATGTCCAGATCATTCTGTGTTGCTATTTATATCACATTCAAAACAACATCTAGATTTCAGCTGAAAAACATGCTGACAATTAAAACATTACGCAAATTCGGAATATTTGCGAATATATCTCACCTTAAACACAGGTTCAGAATTAAAAGAGAACGCACATTCGGAATATTAGCGAATAGACAACAGCTTAAAAACAGACAGGTCTACAATTCAAACAGTACACACATTCGGAATACTCAATTGTAACAATTTTCCACAAGTTTACACTAGTAAAGTTTGAGTAGTTATCCATCTTGTGACAATGGCAGGAGGGTGCCAACGGTAGAATCCGCCCCGGGTACCAAATATTTTAGGGACGCCTATGTCGTGAACTGAGGAAAATAATCAAATACCAGTGAAAAAGTATGCGATTAGAAAACGTTCGTTTTTGGATAGACACATACTGAGAAAACCAGTTAATATCATTACACTAGTGAATATAATAATAATAATAATAGCCTCTTCAATCATAACTGACTATGGGAATGCGCCCCTGAGGCGACAGCCCGCAGCTGCTTATTTTCCTGGTGTTCCTTTTGACGTTTTCTCCTCTCTTTTGCTTGTTGTGTGAGCTTCTTTTCGCCCAGTCTAAGGTGGCGTTGTAGATAGCATTGCCACTTGGTGGGATCGGCAGCTTCATCCTCCCTGGTTGCTGGATTTATGTCTAGTGACCTCATGTCTCTCTTGCATACATCTTTGAATCTAAGCTGCGGTCCCCCAGCTATTCTTTAGTCATCTGCCAGTTGTCCGTTGAAGATATCTTTCGGGATGCTACCATCTTCCACGCGGCAGACATGGCCAAGCCAGCGTAGACTGCGCTGTCAAAGCTTTGGAAACTAGTCAAACTAAGGACGAGGAAAGAACTCAAGCAAACGTCTTAACCTTTCAACATCTGCAGCACATTTAGAAGCCTGGACAACTCATTTTGTTGATTCTCAATGAAGTTATTTTAACCAATTTTGTCAAAAAGGAACAACTAAACATAATAACAATAAAATATATGGTATATTTTTGGTCACTTTACTAGATATTTTCTATTTATTATTTAAAATATACTTGCAAATTTGGTGTGAAAAAATATGTGCAATATATTAAGCGTCTTGCAGTTTAGTACAAACCCCAGAAGCGCTCGACTTTGAAAAATTTCCAGATGACAACAAAACATGACGTGTGTGACGGGACAAATATTCTTAGACAATTATATAATCTGGTAGTTCTTGTTCTGGCTTCTCCAGGTACAGAGAAACAGGTCAAGGTCGTCCCATAGCAGATACTGCCGTAGGTGAATGAAGTGTTAGAGACTTGACCATACTAGGTCCAGCATCGAGACGTGAGGTGACCAGTTCCCATCCTTGATGCCTTTTCCTTCCCTAACTCAAATCCAGATACCCATTTACTGTTGGGTAGTCTGGGGCGTGTCGTTTCCGTGATTCGAACCTGGCACCTTAGCCGCTAGAAACCAGCGATCTAACCACTCTTTCAATCAACGCTCGAGAGAAACAGGCGGAAACAAATGAATAAATATTTATATGTATAGACATGAAGGGTATAAAGAAGATATGGATAGACAAAAACGGATGGCACAGCATAAGACACAGTATAAGACACAGTATAAGACAGGATTCTTGGTCTTTACCTTTCAGCTCCCAAAGAAGGCGCATAGGCCTTCAACAAACTTATGCCAAGTCTTCCCGTCACGTGTCAACAGCTCAAGGATGGTTTGGTGTGTGCTTACTCAAGGCTGATACTTCTTGGCCAGTTTTTATTTCATGACGTCTTCATCAAGAGGAAACGATGCAATGTTTTGTTAGGCATTCCATTTCAACAGTTCTATACGCTGGGCCGTCTTTCTTGGTCTTTCAATATGTCCAGTCTACATCTAGGATTGTCTCCTACGTTGTCTGGTCCTTGTCCAGTCTACATCTAGGATTGTCTCCTACTTTGTCTGGTCCCTGTCCAGTCTACATCTAGGATTGTCTCCTACTTTGTCTGGTCCCTGTCCAGTCTACATCTAGGATTGTCTCCTAATTTGTCTTGTTCCTGTCCAGTCTACATCTAGGATTGTCTCCTACGTTGTTTGGTTCCTGTCCAGTCTACATCAAGGATTGTCTCCTACTTTGTCTGGTCCATGTCCCGTCTACATCTAGGATTGTCTCCTACTTTGTCTGGTCCCTGTCCAGTCTACATCTAGGATTGTCTCCTACTTTGTCTGGTCCCTGTCCAGTCTACATCTAGGATTGTCTCCTACTTTGTCTGATCCCTGTCCAGTCTACATCTAGGATTGTCTCCTACTTTGTCTGGTCCCTGTCCCGTCTACATCTAGGATTGTCTCCTACTGTGTCTGGTCCCTGTCCAGTCTACATCTAGGATTGTCTCCTACTTTGTCTAGTCCCTGTCCAGTCTACATCTAGGATTGTCTCCTACTTTGTCTGGTCCCTGTCCAGTCTACATCTAGGATTGTCTCCTATTTTGTCTGGTCCCTGTCCAGTCTACATCTAGGATTGTCTCCTACTTTGTCTGGTCCCTGTCCAGTCTACATCTAGGATTGTCTCCTACGTTGTCTGGTCCCTGTCCAGTCTAGATCTAGGATTGTCTCCTACTTTTTCTGGTCCCTGTCCAGTCTACATCTAAGATTGTCTCCTACTTTGTCTGGTCCCTGTCTAGTCTACATCTAGGATTGTCTCCTACTTTGTCTGGTCCCTGTCCAGTCTACATCAAGGATTGTCTCCTACGTTGTCTGGTTCCTGTCCAGTCTACATCTAGGATTGTCTCCTACTATGTCTGGTCCCTGTCCCGTCTACATCTAGGATTGTCTCCTACTTTGTGTGGTCCCTGTCCAGTCTACATCTAGGATTGTATCCTACTTTGTCTGGTCCCTGTCCAGTCTATATCTAGGATTGTCTCCTACTTTGTCTGGTAACTGTCTAGTGTAGGAGGCCCAGCAGAACACGTTAGGTCATGGTCACACACAAGCTAGCTTTACCACGGTTACACGAGATATGAGCATCGAGGTTCAAAGGTAATTGTTATTGTTGAACAGAATCGACATCATTGCATTCCGGGCAAACCCCTAGGTTCTCAGTCTCCCTCAGCATAAGTCGAAGAGTGTGAATCCTAACTGTTTCAGTAGCTCACTGGTTGTAGGCACGACGGATGCATCCTCTCATATATCCAAAATCAAGTTAAGTCCAAGAGTGTACGAAGAAGAAGGTACGCCCATCTCTGCTAGCCTTACGGTTGATGCCAAATTCCAACAGTCTTAACTTTGATGGTCCATATAGTGCAGCGTCATTCTCTAACAGGCGATCATTAATTGTTCTCAGTATCTCTCCCTTATCCATATCCAGTGTCCCCACTATGGGTGCTCTTGATGGTAGTCTTGTCAGCTCTCTCATTACCGCGCACTCCTGCATGACCAGGATACTAGATCCACACCAACTCCTGCAGATTCGAAGCTTCTATGACTGTTTACCATTCATGCCGTAGCCAGCAATTTTCAACCTTTCGAAGCGCGGGCGGTGTCTGACATATTGTAATAAATGAATAAGTGATTTATTGAAGCGTTAATGAAGAAGATACAGTTAATACTGCATTGAGTTGTCATATGTAATGTTACCCTCATAATTACCCCAAGATACAGTTAATACTGTACTGGGATGTCATATGTAATGTTACCATCATAATTACCCCAAGATACAGTTAATACTGCATTGAGTTGTCATATGTAATGTTACCATCATAATTACCACAAGATATAGTTAATACTGCATTGAGTTGTCATGTGTAATGTTACCCTCATAATTACCCAAGATACAGTTAATACTGCATTGGGTTGTCATATGTAATGTTACCCTCATAATTACCCCAAGATAGTTAATACTGCATTGAGTTGTCATATGTAATGTTACCCTCATAATTACCCCAAGATTGTTAATACTGCATTGAGTTGTCATATGTAATGTTACCCTCATAATTACCCCAAGATAGTAAATACTGCATTGAGTTGCCATGTGTAATGTTACCCTAATAATTACCCCGAAGATACAGTTAATACTACATTGAGTTGTCATATGTAATGTTACCCTCATAATTACCCCAAGATACAGTTAATACTGCATTGAGTTGTCATGTGTAATGTTACCCTCATAATTACCAAAAGATACAGATAATACTGCATTGAGTTGTCATATGTAATGTTACCCTCATAATTACCCCCAAGATACAGTTAATACTGCATTGAGTTGTCATGTGTAATGTTAACCTCATAATTACCCCAAGATACAGTTAATACTGCATTGAGTAGTCATATGTAATGTTACCCTCATCATTACCCCCAAGATACAGTTAATACTGCATTGAGTTGTCATATGTAATGTTACCCTCATAATTACACAAGATACAGTTAATACTGCATTGAGTTGTCATATGTAATGTTACCCTCATAATTACCCCAAGATAGTTAATACTGCATTGAGTTGTCATATGTAATGTTACCCTCATAATTACCCCAAGATACAGTTAATACTGCATTGAGTTGTCATATGTAATGTTACCCTCATAATTACCCCAAGATACAGTTAATACTGCATTGAGTTGTCATATGTAATGTTTCCCTCATAACTTCCCTACCCCAGGTCCCCAGTCCGCCCAAAAAAGAAAACAAAACACTTCAGCGACTGCACAAACAAAGATCAGACTATCCAGAAATGTCTCTAAGGCGACAAAGAAAGAGAGGACTCTTGCTCACTTGCTATAAATTGGTACCTGACTCTGTTAGTCAGTTAAAGAAAGCAAAGGCATCCAGGAATGGAACTATTCACTCTATCTCATAAAAAAGCTGGACCTGGTATCGTGAAATCTCTAACACTTTGCTCCCCAATGGCAATATCTCCTACGGGTCTACCTGTAAGCCGAAAAGCCCACCACGCACAGGTAGGTAGCCGCAAAAGGCAACAAAAACTCAGAAATACTCCCCACCGGGGTAATTTTCCCCAAGTTACAGACCACAGGATTACGCTTCCAAAACCTAATGAGCAGAGTTATGTGTTTATTTACACCGCAGTTGTAGAACGTGATTGCAGATAAGTTCATGTCACTTGACACGAGAGGATAGGACAACGGCTTGTATGTATGTAGCGTTCTTTTCGTAGGCCGTTACAGTCTTTTACAGATGTGGGTAGTCTCATATTTATTAATATGTGGTCCTACCTCTGTAATAAACTTTACACACCGACTTACATGATAGTAAGTATTATTGGTGAGTTTGATTTTCTTAGCGCACGGTTGTGCACTAATGTGAGTATGGGTTATCCCGCCCGCACGTGTTGCCAAACATTAGTCGACGTCATAGCTGGGTTGTACAAGTTGGGTTCCCAAATCAGTCCATTGATTTGTAGCGTTTGAACCCGTGTTTCGGGGTGAAATTATTCTATGTATGACCGTCCGTCTGTTGATAAGATAAGGACCATGGTCAACTCTGTACCTGTGATTTCTCGGGAAGAGAACGCAAGTATTATATTTATATGATTGTAAATTTTCTTCAACGTGGACGTCTAGTTGGACCAATGACCTATTGATTCAAAAATGGAGTCATGCTTGAACATTTAATATAATTTATTTAATCCGTCATATTCCTGGAAAATAGGATTGTCGAGGATTATAGTGGATTTTAAATGATACGAGTCATTCTTAGGCCGCTTAGAATAGTGGCAGTTTTGAGCAGAGGTGACTCAAGGATTCGTTATAACTAAGCTCATATGCCCAGAAAGTCTTTGGCAGAAATATGTATTATTGTAATTCAACATTGTTTAATTACGAGGCCAGTACCAGAAAGAAGATATGAAGTATTGAAACATTAATATGATATAGAAGACCTAATGAGGATCTCAGTCATTGACAAGGTCATCGGATACTGGAAGAAGATCGATTGAATCTAACTGCCTCACTTGTTTACTGGTATGCCGTGTTATAAATACTGTATAACTAGTCCGACGTTATCAAAGGGATTATATTATTGAATGAAATAATTGTAGTTTTTAATATGAACTCTACATTGTGTACCGTGCTGTTGAAAGTTAACCGTCCGTCGTCAATATCAACATGTTCGTCTAGTCAACCGTATGATGTCAAATAAATTGAATGAACTGTATACCGTCTTGGCATTTGTTGATGTGCCCCTGGTTGGAAGTTCAAGTTGACTTATTACTACATTGTTTAGAATTGGATCCATTCGCGTTATGTCAAAAGTATATAGACTCTACAATCAGCAAAGAGAAAGAGACCCTACAGAATGGTGGAACCAGCGTGTTTTGTAAAATATCAAGTTTTCAAGCAGGGAACGTACTCAAAGTCAAATACATCGGTTGAAGCATAATACTTCGATCTTCGAAAAAAAAACGTCTACATGCACCTATTATCAAGACGACAGTTGGATAAAGGTCAAGGACGACGTTGGACATCTACTTCTAGCTTCAACACCAAACACTGTCATAGTGTTACTGCTATTAATATAAGACTCATACATGCAGCCCCGGATGCGTGGGATATCCTTTTTTATCGGTTGAGATAAGTAAAAACGTCGTGTTGTTATTACACCGTTTTACGTTCAGCTGTGCTTTTCTGCATCTTATCTCGTATATATGTCCACTATTTACAAGTTATTCATGTTGCATGTTCCATGTTCTATGTTTGTAACTGGGAGGTTGGGCAGGTGAAATATGAACGGTACATCCCAGGTTTATCTCAGGGCCTTCATATTTGGTCTATAGGGTTATTTGCAGACTTCCCGCAGTTGAATGTTCCGGCACCTAGGTGTCGAAGGATTCTAGGTCCACTGTGTCTGGTGGTCTGTGACACCTATCTGTTTAGCTGTAATGTCAAGTTTTCAGTGTAGTTTTCGTAGTTATTTTTATTCGTACCTTGGTTTTATGATGTATCTTGTTTGTATTATGCGTCCTTCTCACCTAACTATCGTTGAGTTTTGTACACCCGTATGTTTATACACTGTCTTGTCAATTGTCTTGTCACTTAATCATTCGCAGGTGTAATCGTAATTCTTTACGACATCCTATTTTAGTTTCACATTTTTATTTTATTTGATTTCTGCGATTGTTTTCACTTGTCCTTGATTATTTTGTCTTGTCGGTATTGTTTCTATTGTCTATCACGTTGTTGCTTTCATAACATTTTATTAAATAAATTACTTTATTGATTATTAATATATTTGACAATTATATGAGAATAATTAACCGTTCTAGGACAGGAACGAAGGCCACTTAGTATAGTAACAAGGATAATTAATCTACATTAATTAATTATCAGTTAAGAAAGTAAGAGTATAGTGCCTACTTATAAAGCATAATGTATTCACTAGATTATTTCATTAAAAAAGCGAAAGCTCTTCAGATACCTCCTGAAGAGGTAAGACAATTCGCTATGTCGGAATATAAAGCTGTTGTCATGACAATCAACAAAACACAGGGACTATCATTTGATCGTGCAGGTGTTTACCTACTAGAAGTAATCTTTGTTCATGGTCAACTTTATGTATAGCTCACGCTAGGAACTTGCCTTGAGAGCCCTCATTGTGGGGACATGGGATATCGATATAGGAGATTCTAAGGTCATTTAATGCTTACCTGCTAGAGAAAGATACTGCAATCGATAAATATACAAGGTTAAGGTTGCTGGACTTTGTCATTAAATGTAAGACTAGCACGGATGGACGTATGATGAGAGGATGCATACGTCGTGTATACAATCAACGCGCTACAGGAACAAGCAAAAAGGAAGGGGAGGGCAGTGAAATGCTATTGTCGTAATTAATAACAGGATTTCAATGAAAATGCGCAGACTTAATCCACATCAATCATAGACACGCATAGTTAAGAGTTTGATGGTATTGCATCATTAGTTGCCATGGAAACGGCAGCCATATTGGATTATATTGTTATATTTCAATTTTTTTTATTCATTAATTTATCAATACCAAATTTAAGCAGAATGTTTATCATTATATTTTAAAACCGTTATCAGATTGGAGTTACAATAACTTAGGTATATCCTGAGATATGGAACTTTAAAGCTTGTATCTAAAATTAGTAACCATTTGTTTCAAAATTGTACAATACTATTTGCAATAAATCAAAACGTTGATAAGATATCAAAATTCTGATCTAACAAAAGTCTTATTATCCTATAGAAAGTATTCGTGCCATATGTTATATTGATTGACTAAAAATTGTGCAAGTTATAAGACCATTGGTAACGTAAAACAATCTTGATTTTCTTCATAGGAAAAGCTCAATTTCTGAAGAAAATATTATTTACAAAATCAAAATGCACCTCCTTAGAATGTATTATAACAAATGTTGTTTACAGATTTAGAGTCAGGGGTATATAAATTATCTGACTATAGACTAGACACAATTTACATTTTTGTGCTGTTTTAACTTAAAATGCGCTGAAGCTCCTCCACTTAACTTCCACACCCTTTGAAATTTGCTGATTGAGACTGGGAACTAATGTGTTTGCTCGGAACGTAACGATCTCGATTCTGATCAACAATAATTATAAAAATAGGAAAACCCAGATAATCTTAAAGTATATATTCATCATTAATTAATTATTTAATTAACTCGCGACAGTGATCTTGTCTTTCCATGACAGTTGGTGGCTTTTAATACCTTTTTTTCTACTGACAGGTAAATATAGCTGTCTTTACATTGTCCATACAGGTATGTTAATGAGCAACGCCAAAGTGAATATTTTTTTTTAACTAGCTGATTATATAATTATAAAAAATATTAAGTTATTGGAGGTTAGTAAAGATGGTAGCTGTTCTAATATTTAACGTTTTCTACTAGTATTTTATCGTAATTCTTTTTTAAATACACATTATGACAATATCGTAGTTTTGAACTCTTTTGTACTATGTAACCTCTTGATGCCATTTTACTAAGACCAACCTAATAACAATAAACACCACACATTGTTGTCAGTGCTAAACAGCGGACTCCATCAATCTTTGGGACATACTGTATTACAAAACAACCCAGACAAATGTGTCCACGGCTACTGCACTAATATATACACGCATTATAATGCGTGTATATATGCCTGATAACATACTTTTATGTTTGTCTCATATTAATAGTGCATGGGCCGTTGTCGTAAATTTAGATAGGTATTTAAAATATATTCTGGTCCCGTCTAAAATGAACTGAAAAAGTGGTAATTCAGTGAGGAATAAGGTGTAAGAAATAGATTTCCCGAGTGAATAGTTTAAGGGTAGAATCTGTCACTGGATTGAAAAGATACACTATTCCAGCCTATCTTTACGACTGTAATTTGTTATCAGACAATTCTCCTCTCCGTACATTTAACATATGCGTTTAACCACTCACACATACACAGTTTAAGTGACGACAACAAGACACACAATCGTGAAAACTATAGTAAATGAAGTATGGATATGGTCTGAGCTGACCAACACAAGTAATTAAGTTGTGTTAAGGTTTATTATCATATAAACTGTTCACAAGATCCAAAATATATATCAATAAAAAATCAGAGGTTACAGAATTTGGAAAATAAGTGCAATCCCCTCTGTTGAGACAAGATCCCGCAAGAAGTAACTAATTGAGATACTTACCTACTCATGACGAAATACCAGTACAGTTTATAAATATCTCACTTTTTCTCCACTGGTATAAGTGTAGTGCTTTGTGCCAAGAGAAACAATTCTACTAATAAATAAATACCGCATTTATCAAACATCAACTTCGTTTAAGTAAAAAAAAAAAGCAACAACAAATACGTTACTAAAGTTAGTAAATCCGTTTATTGCTAAAATATTCAATATTTCTGGTTGTGTTAACTTTTTAATAAATGTTACACACGATGACTATAACGAAGTTGTGAACACTTACGTGTTCTGACACTACTGAAGTCCAATGGGAGATCACCTCATTCTAATACTGACAGCTCAAAGTTTTGGGTGACACGATGTGACGTCAGCACTAACAAGTTCTCTACAACAATCTCTTGAACATTCATTATTTATTCATCACCCTTCAGCTCCCAAAGGAGTATAGACCTTCAACAAAATTAGGTCACGTCTTCCTGTCACGTGATGTTACAGATTATCCTAGACAAACATGTCAACGATCATTGTTTCTTTTTCCATTTCAATTTGCGTGAGAAGGTATTTTGTTTTTGACTGTTGAGAAAATGTAAAGCTAGCTACAATGACAAATTGTATTTGATAGACCACAATCTAGTTGGACAAGTAGAAGCAGATGTGTCCATGCTAAAGTGTGCCCATTTCTGGCCGGTGGTACCTTAAAGACCAGGTGTTGTGGGACAAGTCAAGTTACTTGTATAATCAGTCATACCAGTCACGAGGTCCATATTTTTTTATTATGGATGATTCATAACTTTGTCTCCATATAACTCATAATGTTTATTGTCATAGTGGTATTCTTGTTTGTTTTTGTGTTCGTTATAACCATTGTCATTTGTCCTGTATTTATGCTGGTTTATTTGTTTTTGTGTTCGTTATAACCATTGTCATCTGTCCTGTATTTATGTTGGTTTATTTGTTTTTGTGTTCGTTATAACCATTGTCATTTGTCCTGTAATTATGTTGGTTTATTTGTTTTTGTGTTCGTTATAACCATTGTCATTTGTCCTGTAATTATGTTGGTTTATTTGTTTTTGTGTTCGTTATAACTTTTGTCATTTCTTCTGTATTTATGTTGGTTTATTTGTTTTTGTGTTCGTTTTAACCATTGTAATTGGTCCTGTATTTATGATGGTTTATTTGTTTTTGCAGCCATGCAGCCATCGCAGCCCACAGGGGCCGGATCCTGGCCTCATAGATGGGGTGTCTGAGGAGGGTGGTTGAGGTGACAAGAGGAGACATGGCCCGCGGCCAGACGATACGTCAAGGCCTAAAATGCCACCCCCTGCAGACCCAAGTAGAACAGTCCCAACTAAGATGGTTTGGCCATGTCTGCAGAATGGGAGAGGATCGGCTACCACGACAAGCATGGGAAACAAAGAGCCAGGGATCCGGACACTCGGGACGGCCCGGGGTCCTCTGGGAGGACAACATTGGACAATCTTTGAAGGACCGAGTACTAGAATAGAACCAGACCAGGAGGAAGACAGCCGATGGGATAGTCTGGCGCTCTCTCTTCCAAACCTCTACACCTCACGGTAGAATGGGAACGACTAAGTAAGTTATTTGTTTTTGTATTTGTTATAACCATTGTCATGTGTCCTGTATTTATGTTGGTGTTCGTTATAACCATTGTCATTAGTCCTGTATTTATGTCGTTATAACTTGTCATTGTCCTGTATTTATGTGTGTTATAACCATTGTATTTGTCCTGTATTCGTTATAACCATTGTCAATTTAGTTTTCGTTATAACCATTGTCATGATTTATTTGTTTTTTGTGTTTCGTTATAACCATTGTCATCTGTCGTTATAACCATTGTCATCTGTCCTGTATTTATGTTGGTTTATTTGTTTTTTGTGTTCGTTATAACCATTGTCATCTGTCCTGTATTTATGATGGTTTATTTGTTTTTGTGTTCTTTATAACCATTGTCATTTGTCCTGTATTTATCGTTATAACCATTGTAATTAGTCCTGTATTTATGTTGGTTTATTTGTTTTTGTGTTCGTTATAACCATTGTCATTAGTCCTGTATTTGTGATGGTGTATTTGTTCTTGTGTTGTTGTCTAGAGCAGTTTTTTTTAATTTAAAATATGACACGGTTGTTAATCACTATGTAGTGTTTAATAATGGGCGACATCTGTGCACTATAATTCATGTTTGTTATTTATAGTTTAATTGTGTCTTACTTCTCGTATCACAGAAAGTGTTCACTTGATGCACATGTCGGCGTCGTGAACACTTATCTCCTTGCTTATCACATTGCAGTAAATCGAAACGTTGATAAGATATCAAAATTAGGATCTAACCGAAGTCTTATTATTCTATAGAAAGTATTTGTGCCAAATGTTATATTGATTGACTAAATAATGTGCAAGTTATAAGATCATTAGTAACATAAAGGCGTCGCGAGATGACAGAAAAGCTGGTATTGTTTGGCTGTAAATTGATGCGTGGTATGACAACACCTACATTTTAATTTCTGCATATGATCAGTGCCGGATTATTCATTAGGCCCACAGGACACGTACCTAGGACCCTAGGTTACAGGGGCCTCCACAAAGAAAACAACGGAGAAATATTTTGTTAAGAAAATGTGCAGGCCCCAAAACAACTTTTAACAGTTCAATGCAGTTAGTTTTTCTGATCTAAAATAAATAGTTAACTTTCGGTAATAATCAAATTATTTTTAAAAAAGTAGTTTTATCAAAGATTGTAATGACGTTTTTATTATATACTGTGCTGATAAATTCCAAGGCGTGAAGTTGTGCAAATGTTTTTTTTTCTTCGTTAAAAATAACGTGACTGATTAGAATTATAAATTTGCATTCTTTAATTACAACAAATCCATATTTTTAATTTGTAATACCCTCAAATGACTAAATTTGCTTTGTTTCTTCTTCTCTTCTTCCTTCCGTCCTTAGCCAACGACCGGCAAAGCAGTCAGTGGCCATTACGCCTAGTGGCGTCTTAAGGGCAACAGCGAATAGATTTTCTTTGCCGCTGTTCCCATCACGCCTAATGGCGTCTTTAGGGCAGCGACAAATCACTCCGTTTGTTGTTGTTTCCGTAATCAAAGTGACTGGCAAACGGGTGATCAGCCCGTTGGGTTGCTTTGTTTACTTTGCGTGAAAGCGGACATGCTTCATCGTATCGATTTTCATAACATATTCAAAGTTTTTTTTTATTTAATAAATGACTATTCTAAATATTTCTGTATAATTTTCTGATGTTTGTCTGGGTTTATAAATTAATTTTGTTACATATTATTCTATTAATAAAAACATTTTTTCTGACATCCATTAGTTTTGTGTGTCTAATCTTACCTGTTAGAAGATTGGAGAGGGGCCCCAAATATAGCCTAGAGCCTCCGAAGTTCTTAATCCGTCCCTGACTGTGATGATATTGTTATGTATTTTTGAAAAGTTCATCTATCTTTAGTATTAACAGACTGTAAAAGTTTAAAACAAAAACATGACAAGGTATTTGGTGGTTCTTTTAATATGATACAAAATATCAAACTGACCACGTCTTGACCGGTTACTTGCGAAGAAATCCGAATAAAGAAGATTTTTGTGACCTCTATATTATCATCATTATTTTATTTTGTGTTCCTTGTGGAGCATGGAACCACCACTACAGCTGGTACCCTTGTAGGAAGCCTGCACCAAACAGTCACGTGACTTTTGTAGTGGTCAGTTCTATTGTAATTAGTTTGACATGATGATGTTGCCAGCCTCATGTACCACCTCATATTAGTCACCTTGTACGAATTGTCTGAACATAACGTTCACTCAAGTACAGGGTAATGAGTAATGTTTCTGTAGTTTCTCGAAAAGCCAGTGTTAATATTTCTAACACAGTCAACAATGCGCCATGAAAATAATGAACAGAAGGGCGTACGTGTTCTTTCAAAGAGTGTTGAATTTAGCTGTCACAGTGCACAAGTGTGCTGTTTCCGTATTTTCCCGAAAACGTTGCGCGATTGTTTCACTGGTTACAAACTTTCATTAAGAAAATTCGTAGTGTGAGGATATTTATCTTGTGGGTGTCCGTGAGGCCATAATGTTGACTATATTTTAGGTCATTTAGTGGAGAATTTATTTAACTATGTGATGATGGACAAAAAAAAACAATGGAACGAATAAATAGGACTAACGTCACAAACAGGTTAATTAATGACGTCATAAAGAACACATTATTTGGTAGATAACAAAATGTTTAATTTATGAATTTTTTAACATGTTTATCAGATTACATTGAAGCGAATTGTTATACCCCTTGATTCTTTGTCTCGTCAACCAACAGTTTTATTCTTGGTACAGTTTCTGACAGCGACAACCCCACGTCATTTTCAGACTCCACTTTTTGTGTAAGTGCTTCAGATTAGATTATGAACTCGTCGTTCTCTCTTCATTACACAACTTTGTTTCTCACTAAGACTACTACTTTAGGAATATTTCAGTTGGATTATATGCAGTATGGCCCACACGTAATAATTAATAGCAGCTAATTCTATTTGTGGGGATCCATGTCATGTGACAAGATAGGAACTACCGATGAGTTTAGCTGTGGCACAGATAAAATGACTGCCAAACATCTGCTTCAAATATGTCCTTTATATGTGGAACAGAGAAAACACATATGGCAGACACTAGTACCATCCGTGGTAAAGCCCTACGGAGATGCATATAGCCTCAAGCTGACTACTGCTTTCTGTGAAAACATTCAAGTTGACGTCTGAGAGTGTAAGAAGATGATGATGATTAAAGAAGAATCATGTAAGTCGAGAATCAACTCATCCAAGTTAGAACAACACAGTACTTTAGAAGCAATAAATGTGGAAGCTGACGGGTTAAAAATTTCTTGGTGTTTGGAGGACCCACCAATAAATTACGAAAGTCACTAAATAAAGTCGCCGTACATCCTTCTTCTTCTTCTTCCTTGTTCGCCCTGAAAAGGACGGTGGTTGCGTTGTGTCTGTTTGCGCCTGAGCTGTGATATCTGCACCTTTCGGTCGACACATCCGACTTCTGCACGTAGTTTTTAGGGACCGTGTTTGCCTTCCCATTTCGATCCGTGCTCGCTCAGCCAGACTGCACTGCTGCAGACTGTTTCCAGGACCACCACGTGGAGGTGGAGTACGGTCTTGATCAGCTCTGGTTCGCTGATCCTGATGCAAGCAGTCAAGCTATGGGTCGCTGACTGCATTCACTATTGCTGCATCTTGGGGTCCCGCCGTACATCCAAAAACAAAAACTTCATTATGCTGTTTCTCTTCGTTTGTCGTATTTATGTCTGTCCGTATTTACAATAGCATTGGTCGTAAACCCGTTTTCTGTGATGTTTTGTAATACAGGTTGTTCAGACCCGAGTGGAACATTCCGTTACAATAGTTTGGCCACGTTTGCAGGGTTGGAGAAGATCGGCCACTACGACTCATATGGGATACCAATAGCCAAAGATCCAGTTCTTCAGGACGACCCAGAATTCGTTGGGAGGACAACATAAGACAATCCCTGAAGGACAGAGGACTGGACTGGAACCAGGCCAAAAGAAATGCAGCTTACAGGACAACATGGCGCTCTCTCTGGCTAATCTCTACACTCCAAGGGAGAAGATGTTTGTTTGTTTTGGTTTGTTAGGTTTTATGGACCATCTTCATTGTACACGGACAACTCCATCAGTACTTCGATCTCCTCCCTTAGATCACAAGCAAGATCTCAGCACAGTGTATGAACTCTAAAGCACCGGCGAGGATCCCAATGTAAATTCTGCCATGGCAGCGGCCGTATGGCCTATTCTTTATCATTATTAATTTCGAAAGAATTTTTTAATTGCGCAACTTGCAGACGGGACCTCCTATTTGTTCGCCATTGACAGACAAGGCTTGGCATCAGTTTTCCCCACGCAGCGGATCAGGGGGGAGTATGATATTAGTAGTTCCCAGTGGTCATGAAGAAAATGTTATCAAAACTATTCCCTGTACTGTGAACCGAACCCGTTACATTTAGACTTGGAGGCGAACACCATACCTTTTAGCAACTCCGGCAGAGGAGGAACGAACAAGTAAGATAATGTGTTTAAAAGATTGTCGAAGTGCGCTTATTAGCGCTGATGAAACATTTTGTTGTGCATATATCCGACTAATCACGTCCTTGTTTGTGACTTAATACCATTAAAAGTAGCAGAGCATATAAGTGTGCACTACTTTAACATGTGCATAAAATTCCATATTATTTAAAGTTATTTTACTCTAAATCCTAGAAAGAAAAGAACTTGTTGACAATTTAACAAATAAACTATTAAAAATAAGAGAATCTTTTATGATTTACATAATTTTGTCTAATGAATTGATAAGGTTAAATAAAAAATGACAATCTTTTATTTATTTTCTTATTTTTTTATCGTTAAATTGTCTCCCATTTGGAATAAATTGGATGCCTTCCCCTAACATCTTTCTCTTTGCTACTTAAAATATCACATGGTAATGTTTTTTTTTTCACTTATTTCCGAGATTCAAAATCCCGTCGCAACCTGACAAGAGGTGTGATCTCTTAGTTAGAAGTGGGGTATATTGTGTACATTTTTATAACATTCTTACAGCGTGGCTGTTATCTCTGTACTTTTTTTTCTTAATTTGGGGGCGAGGGAGGGGGGGGGGGCCTCACTTTTGAATTAGCCATGAAAAAATATATTTATGTTAAAGAACGCTAGCTTCTGTCTGGCCGTTACGTTAAAGTTTATTAGAGTGTTCCTGCTTGTTCAATCCATATACTTGTTTATTTATATTTTCTAAGTCTACTGATTTTACCTCTATATCTATAAATAGCAGTCATACCCGGTTAAACCCGGGTCTATGTCGGAATGTGTGCAAGTCGGGTTTGGTGCGAATCGTTTTAGGAAGGTTTACGTTTATTTTTGGCTTCAATTGTATTATTGCATTGATTTGTGCTTCTTACACACACAAAATAATTAAGTGAGGGCTTCTTCGTAGACGACATTGGTAGCACAGTGACTTGGCGACAACACGTATAAGTGTTCCGGTGTGCTAACTCGGGAAAATGTCACATACAGTAGCCCATGTGAGAAGTACTCATCGCCCAAGTCGACGTGAATTGTTTGACCTTGTGCTTTATTAATGGTCATTGAAAAACAGAATTGGGAATTGGAGTCTCTTAAAATTGAATGACAGATCGGAGGGAATCATCGGGATTCTTGGTTCGCAGACTTTCTCCCCGCTACAACAACCTGTCAGGATGGTGGCCTCCTGTAAAATGTATATTGTTGTTGTTTGCTTGACTAGCCACTACTGTAAAAAGTGGGAACAATGTCGAATGATACCAGGCATGCTCCAGTCTACCCAGCGTTGCTGTAAATTGGTAACTCACTCTAGTCCTGAGTTAGGGAAGGCAAAGGCAGCTGTGAGAAGTGGTTTCCTTCTGAGGCTCCAGGAGGAGCAGGCCCTTAACTTGGTCAATTCAACCGACGCAGGATGGTGTAAAGATGGAGTGAGAGTGTAGAATGTTATTAACGCGAATGATGGAATGTTCGTATCTTGACCAATATAAAGCACTCATTCACTCATGTCTATAAGGCACCAATGCAGACTGCTGGAATCTTTTCATACAGTTTTATTCAGTCGCACATACTGGGACAGAACGAATAGCTCATAAGTACATGTTGACACATCAATCTTCAGGCATGAATAGTAGATCCCATGGCATGGAACATTCAAATATAATGGGTGGTACAAAACAGTATTCAATGTTCTGATACACTATGGCCGCATCCCCTATCTGACTGAACGCGTCAGTAAAGGCGGATCGGTAAACAAATGAAGAGTTCGATGGACGAACCTTCTTTCCCCTTGCTAAGTTCTTTGGTTGCTTATATTCAATGTTTATATCATACTGTGAAACCACGATAAGGGGTTTTCATATAAATGAGATCTCCATGCCACTGTCCGAATAGTAAGATACACGACCCGTTCTCTGGACAGTGATCAAAAATGATGACAGGAATACAAAGATGGCCTCCTTCCCTGAGCTTTCGCTCACTCGCCCAGCAGAAGAATAATCATCAGCCAAAATTGATTCAAAACTTGAATAAGTATAACTTTCTAGAGTTACCATACAGTCCCTTTGTCAGAAGGTTACTTCATGAAGACATGAGCGCTGATGGAACCTGTCATCTACAACAATATCTAGTTAAACGACCAACGATGCACGAAAATACGTTGCTCCATCAAGGTCTAACCATAAGGAGATCGTCAAAAGGGTTTGGATTTACCCTGAATCGGAATAGTACCTAATACAGTACATGAGGAGAGTCTCTAACACTATAATCTTGTAGAGAGACACAATCTCCTACTGAAGAAATCACTTCATAAATCATTTTTCACTCTAGAAAGGACCAACCCTGGAAATGCGTGACCAGCCATTGTAGGCGGCAATCTCGGAACTCATCACGACTCGTTAAGACAACCAATACCTCCGCTAGTGCGGCATAAAGAATATAGTCCTGCCTACCCATACAAAATATACAATATAGGACTGAACCTACTTGCACTAATAATATGTAATACATATGAATTCAGGCCATAAACATTCTAAGAACAATCAATCTATTTTCTGGCTATGACAAATGATGAATGCCAAAATATAAGTATTCTTACGCCCGATCAATATCAAGGGAGATTATCCATATAATCAAACGTATAAATCAAACATGGATTATCTAACTTTCCAAAAGAAAGCATTTTCGTACCCAATTAAATACAACAATATATTTTCCATATTAAATAGACATATCGTACATTTGTAATCTGTGCATTCAAAAATATGTATGCAACAGATTACCACACCCCCAGGGAAAAAAAATGGTACTTTTTTTTTTTTTGAAATACATCCAGGAGCAACATACAATAGGCTCACAACGCACGAATAACAATGCGCAGATGAAAAGCATTCCAAACAAATGTAACGCCTAATGTAAGGCAAAGTCGTCATATAGCACGACCAATGAGAATCTATCCCAGGATTCAGAGAAAGATTTTTTCTCTGAGGATAAATATCTCCAGAGAGGTGTCACCAACGCATAACACAATACTGGCAATGCCACAATTTGTACAATAGTTCATCTTAGGTATTTTAACATTATGATCACCAAATAAGAAAAATATCAAAAACCTGCGGTGAATATACATCAATGCACCGCTAAGTAGTGATACAGACAATGTATGATATATTACATATAAGTACATACTTTAACATAGGAAAAACTGTAGTAAAGTCAGACATGTTAGAAATCTCAAGATCTGACAGTTAAGTGGAATCATGTGGGCATCTCGATAAGATATTCGCCATCACATTTTCTGAACCACGGATAGCTCGCACCGAAAAATGAAAAGGCTGAAGAGCAATCGCGTATCGCGTTGATCTCGCGCTCTTCAGATTTTTAGTCTGAATAGCTGTAAGAGCTTTCTGGTCAGTTTCCACAATAAAATGCGCGCCAAGAAGAAATCTTTGAAGTTTAAGGATTGACCAAACCATAGCCAATAATTCACGGTCTAAGACCGAGTAATTTCTCTCTGCGGCATTAAGTTTTCGAGAAATATACACCACTGGATGCAGAGTTCCAGAGTACTCTTGCATTAGTGCCACTCCAATCCCAGTGGATGAAGCGTCACTATGAAGAATAAATGTCTTATCTTTAGTAGGTAACACCAAGATAGGTGAAGTAGAAAACATCGTTTTAACTTTATCCAAAGAGGATTGACATTCTTGAGTCCAATTGACTATATTAGGAGACCCTTTCTTTAACAAAGAAGAAAGAGGTGACATAATTGAGGACAGATTCGGAATGAATCGTCCATAAAATTGTATGAGACCTAAGAGACTTCGCACTTGCTTTTTAGTCTTAGGCTGAGAAATGTTAAGTATCTTACTTGTATTATGGTCTTCTGTTTTTAGAAACCCATGACCAACACGGTGACCTAAGAAAGATATTTCGCTGAAACCAATAAATGCTTTAGATGGCTTCGCTGTCAGGTTATGCTCGCGTAAGATAGACAATAGTTCATTTATCCCATTATAGTGATCGTTTCAAGTATCACTGAAAAGACAGATGTCATCAAGATATGCAATGACATCTGAGCGATGAGATAGGATTCAACGCATCATGCGTACGAATGTTGCAGGGGCGTTCATAAGGCCGAAAGGCATAAAATTCCATTGGAATAGACCCCTAGGTGTCGAAAAAGCAGTAAACGGTTTGGCGTGTTCGGATAGTGGAACTTGCCAATATCCCTTAGAAAAATCGAGTTTAGTAAAGAAATGAGAATTCGATAGTCTAGTAAGTAGCTCTTCAAGTACAGGCATAGGTTCAGCATCAAATTTCGTCACTTGGTTCAATTTGCGATAATCAACGCAAAGACGTATGTTGTTGTCTTTTTTTCGTACGATAACCATCGGTGAAGAATATGCTGATGTGGATGGTTCAATTATTTCCAACTCTATCATTTCATACAACTCTTTTTCTACCTGTGCTTGAAAATGTATCGGGATAAGATACGGTCTGACTCTTATAGGATTATGGTCAGTAAGAATAATGTCGTGTTCAATGACATTAGTTCGACCAGGAATGTCAGTAAGGACATCCTGAAATTGTTGTAACATAGCAGAAACTTGTTTCTGTTCTCCTGGAGATAATTCAGGAGAAATCGCAACATCTTTCCATGACTCATTAGAATGAAGCGGAATCATTGGAAAAGGGAGATTCACATCTGAGAAACTCGTTTCCTCGTCCTGTATTACTGACAGTGATGAGTAATGTCCATGTGGGACTGGTGAATCGTCCGTTGCCTGGAAAACAGGTTGTAAATAATCCGGACGTTCGTGGAATTCCGTGAGCATGTTGATGTGGAAGTTCTTATGCTTCCCATCAGTATCGACAATATAGTCGACATCGGAAACTTTTGATATTACATCGTACGGACCTTTCCAAGAAATAAGGAGTCTGTTTTCTCTACAAGGTAGCAGGACCAATACTTTGTCACCTGGACAGAGTTGTCGCAAGCGTCTGGTCTTATTGGCAAATTGCCTTGCCTTCTGTTTCGCAAATTCAGAAGAAGCAGTTGCCAATTTGCATGCTTCAATAATCTTGTGTCTAAGTGCGATGACATATTCATAAGATGATTTTGTGTCATCGACAATATTATCAGCAGTTATAAGATCATGAAGTAAGGACATAGGACCTCGCGGTTTCGCGCCAAAGACAAGTTCAAAGGGAGAAAATCCTGTATGTTCATTGGCGACCTCTCTGTATGCAAAGAGAGCCGCTGGTAAAACCCTGTCCCAATCCTGAAGATGATCCTCAGTTATCTTACCTAATAGGTTTTTCAGAGTTCTATTAAGACGATCTACCATGCCATTGGACATAGGATGATAAATACTACTCAGAGATCTTTCTATCTTAAGAGTTGACATCACTTGAGACATGGTATCCGATACGAGTTGGGTACCATGGTCTGACAATATTTCTCCTGGAAATCCCAGACGAGAGAATATAAGCCAAAGAGCATCTGCAATATCAGCAGTAGTTATGCTCTTCAGAGGGATAGCCTCTGGCCAACGTGTGCACATATCTACACACGTCAAGATATATTGGTGTCCTCTAGCAGACTTTGTCTTAAATGGACCAATGATGTCTATCGCCATTTTTTGAAATGGTCGAATTGGAATATCTGCAGCCTGAATAGGTGCAGCATCGCGTGGACCTTTGGATTTAACTTCCTGACATACCCTACAGGATCGACAATAGATCTGTATGTCCTTGTTCACAAACGGCCAAAAGAAAGACGCAAGAACTCTAGATTTAGTACGGGAAAACCCATATGCCCAGCACACTGAGAATCATGAGCGTGCTGTAAGATTTTAACTCTCATATTTTTGGGCACAAGAATTTGAGAATGAATGGACTTAGCGGAGTCTTGTACCATACGTACAAGTACCCAATTCTTCATCGTAATCCAAGATTCGTGTCCTTATTCGGATCACCTTTTGCTAGAGTAAAGAATTTCTTTAGAGTAGGATCATCTTCCTACTGTTTTATAAAGGAATCATGCGAAATCTCCAAGAGATCACCTTGGTTCTGGTCTTCATTATCTCCAGAAGGCGAAGATTGCGGCATGTTTAGAGCTTGAGCTCTAGTGACTACAGCATTTGCAATATGCATATTATCACTTTCCCACTCGGCAATTTGTTGCGGAGTGCATTCTTTCGCACCATGAATGCGACCGACGATAAGATCAGCGATCGGATTCGGCAGAAGACATGCGTGCACATCTCCTGTAAAGAAGGGAGTAGAAATGTTGATAATGGCAGTGGAGTACTTCTCCAATGTGCCATCAAATGTTATGCATTTGATTATTTTGCCAGTGGCTCGAGAAGGATCTATAAGTGACAGTCTCACCCCAATGGTGGTTCACCAGCAATCAAAGAGAATTGAGACAGGAGTACCATCTACTAAACCATTATTCAATTTAAGAGCCCCTCTTCCATCATGCGCGTCTGACGCAGCGAGAGCGGGAAGAGGATGACCACAGCTTAAAGTCGAAACTGTGGGTGGCTCGAATAATGTTTTGCATTGGGAACACTGAAATGCTCTGTCAAAATCGAAAGCAGAACTTCCCACATTATTAGAGTCTTTCTTATCATTGGTTTGCTTATTGGCTTCATGAAACTCTTGTTGTGCAGAGTTAGCCTGGTAATGAGATTTACCCTGTCTTTTGTGTTGTGATCTACCTCGGTTATAATTGCCTCTGTAATTATTATTCCCTCTGTTATAACCCCTGTTTGGGTTTGAGTCATAATGTTCATCATTATAATCATCATGCTCATTATAGTGAGAATCCCTGTAGGATTGATCCCGTTGTGTCCATGAAGGAACACCCTGGTAATTTCTATAATTACTTCCTCTACGGAAATTTCTATAGTTATGGCCACCCCTGTATCGAGGACTGTCAACCCGTTTCCAGAATTTAGAAGAAGAACCCTGATTTGGTTGGTTACCTTGGTTTTGATGATTACGCCAATTAACCTTTTTGTCAAATTTATTTTGAGCTCCCTGAAAGTTGTGTGGGTACTTGGGATTGTATTGTGTTGCTGAAGCAACCGGCATACCCTCTTTAATCTTAGTGTTGCTAAGAGTTACGTCCGGGTGTGCCGTAACGTATTGGTCACAATATTCTTGCATTTGTTTTAGTGTTTGTGGCTTACGCTCGTGTAGAAATTCAAGGAAATGTTTATTGATAGAAGACATGACCTTGTCTCTGAGCAACAAATTCATAAGAGCATCATATGTTTTCTCTATTTTGGATAATTCAATCCATCGTTGAAATGTAAGACGTATTTTCCCAATGAATTCTGAGAATTCAACCCCCGTCTCAGGTACCATTCTTTTAAACAACATGCGATAACCTTCCTCTGGTAACTGAAACTTCTTAATCAAGGCTGCCCTAATAACATCATAATTATCCTTGTCAGCCTCTTCAACCAAACATAGACTAGTGAGAGAATCGCCTGTTAGATTCTCAGATAATTGGTTAACATATTGTGATTTATCAACATTATGAGCCCGACAAGCACGTTCAAACCTCTGAAGCCAGAATGTTATATCATCATTGGCAGAATTGAATGTTGGTACCTTAACTTTGTAAGTAAAGAGTTTACTATTACCACTAGATGCCTGATTAACATTACTCATACTTGTCAATTTCAATTTCTCTAATTCAAACTCATGTTCTCTTATTGCTTTCCTCTCTTCAGCTTCTCTGTCTAATCTTTTTTGTTCAGCAGCAGCAGCAGCTTCTCTGTCTAATCTTTTTTGCTCTGCCTCAAATCTCATTTCTTCCACCTGCATCTGCAATTTCTTTTGTTCAGCAGCAGCATCAGCTTCTCTGTCTAGTCTGTTTTGTTCAGCAGCAGCTTTTCTCTCCTCAGCAGCAGCTTCTAATTTTTTTTCTTCTATTTGAAGTTTTCTCTCCTCAGCAGCAGTTTTTTCTCCTCAGCTTGCATCTGCAATCTGAAATTCTCAGCATCTATCTTCTTTTGTTCAACTTCTGCTTTCCATTTATTCTCATCTTTTCGTTTTTTCTCTTCTGATTTTAATGCAATAGCAAATTGAGCAGTTGGCCATTCTTCTAACTCTTTACCAGTCTTATCAAGGGATTTCCCTTGTGCAATAAAGTAATCTAATGTAGACATCTTGTCTTATTAAATCAGAAACCTGAAAAAGTAAATAAATTACCTTATCCCACTTTAATGGGAGACAAGTCTATACTATAGACTTAGTCTTAGTGAAAAACTTGTATGGTTACTTGAGTACCTGTGGAAAACAATATCTGTATATCCCAAACACTGTGGGAGACAAGCCTTACAAAGGTCTTGTACACTTTCTTAGTGTAATCAATGATCACTTGAGTACCTGTGGAAAAAAATATTTTTTTATCACAATGACTGTGGGAGACAAGCCTTACAAAGGTCTTGTACACTTTCTTAATGTAATCAATGATCATAAAGTACTGGTCTGTACTATAATATAAGTGTATTCAACTATACCTCATATATCATATGTCAACTCAAGACATTCACAAAGGACAAACAAGAAAAGACCATATGAAAACATTTGCAGATATCAAATTAAATTAAATAGGACAAATAAAAAAAATGATCACAGAATCTGTGATGATAACTGCAATAAGATAACAAGACAAATAACGCCACAGTGTATAAATATAAATTGTATATAGAAATCAAAAATAGAAAAGGTAGACCAACAAATTACAAACAAATCAAAACAAACTAAAGAACAGAGGAATATTACAAAAACAACAATGAATACAGTCTTCACAACTAACATTAATAGCAACAACTGTCGCAGCAAATTTTCAATCAAGAAAATTGCACCTATAGAAACGCACACATCAGACCCTCTATTATGTGGGATACTCTGTTGTGTGACACCGCCCAACCAAAACAACAACCCGCAGAATACAAACAAATATCACATATAAACATGTAAACATAAATAGCATAAATGCATATAATATTATCAAATAGTATGGCAATGTGATGTGTTGCAGAGAGAATGTGTTGCGGAGAAGGCTCAGTTGTACTGAATAATGGTACAGTAGTATGGTACTTTATTAAATAATTACTTCTGGTATAAATCATTAAAGTTCAACACAAACTATGGCAGTGCAGGAGAATCCACTGTTTACTGTTCCTTAAGAATCACAAGTAAGATTTCTCGCTTCAGTTGCACTGTACATTTCGCAAACACTGTCAAATATATGCTCCAACACTGATGTGTAATGTTGTCTTTTCCCAACAAACTCGCTGTGTAACGCTGCCTGTTCTATGGCAAATGTCCAACGAAAAAAAAATGTAAACAAACGCTGACCTAGTTACTGTAAACGCTGGATAGGATAGGTCAAGCTGACATCGACTGTATATCTGTCCTACCGGTGTTGATGTGGTCAAACAAACGTTCTTATAACTGCAAATGATTCTCCTTTTCAAGACTGCGAAGGTTGGACCCAGGAATCTGGCTCACCACTGTAAAATGTATATTGTTGTTGTTTGCTTGACTAGCCACTACTGTAAAAAGTGGGAACAGTGTCGAATGATATCAGGCATGCTCCAGTCTACCCAGCGGTGCTGTAAATGGGTAACTCACTCTAGTCCTGAGTTAGGGAAGGCAAAGGCAGCTGTGAGAAGTGGTTTCCTTCTGAGGCTCCAGGAGGAGCAGGCCCTTAACTTGGTCAATTCAACCGACGCAGGATGGTGTAAAGATGGAGTGAGAGTGTAGAGTGTTATTAACGCGAATGATGGAATGTTTGTATCTTGACCAATATAAAGCACTCATTCACTCATGTCTATAAGGCACCAATGCAGACTGCTGGAATCTTTTCATACAGTTTTATTCAGACGCACATACTGGGACAGAACGAATAGCTCATAAGTACATGTTGACACATCAATCTTCAGGCATGAATAGTAGATCCCATGTCATGGAACATTCAAATATAATGGGTGGTACAAAACAGTATTCAATGTTCTGATACACTATGGCCGCATCCCCTATCTGACTGAACGCGTCAGTAAAGGCGGATCGGTAAACAAATGAAGAGTTCGATGGACGAACCTTCTTTCCCCTTGCTAAGTTCTTAGCTTGCTTATATTCAATGTTTATATCATACTGTGAAACCACGATAAGGGGTTTTCATATAAATGAGATCTCCATGCCACTGTCCGAATAGTAAGATACACGACCCGTTCTCTGGACAGTGATCAAAAATGATGACAGGAATACAAAGATGGCCTCCTTCCCTGAGCTTTCGCTCACTCGCCCAGCAGAAGAATAATCATCAGCCAAAATTGATTCAAAACTTGAATAAGTATAACTTTCTAGAGTTACCATACAGTCCCTTTGTCAGAAGGTTACTTCATGAAGACATGAGCGCTGATGGAACCTGTCATCTACAACAATATCTAGTTAAACGACCAACGATGCACGAAAATACGTTGCTCCATCAAGGTCTAACCATAAGGAGATCGTCAAAAGGGTTTGGATTTACCTTGAGTCCGAATAGTACCTAATACAGTACATGAGGAGAGTCTCTAACACTATAATCTTGTAGAGACACAATCTCCTACTGAAGAAATCACTTCATAAATCATTTTTCACTCTAGAAAGAACCAACCCTGGAAATGCGTGACCAGCCATTGTAGGTGGCAATCTCGGAACTCATCACGACTCGTTAAGACAACCAATACCTCCGCTAGTGCGGCATAAAGAATATAGTCCTGCCTACCCATACAAAATATACAATATAGGACTGAATCTACTTGCACTAATAATATGTAATTCATATGAATTCAGGCCATAAACATTCTAAGAACAATCAATCTATTTTCTGGCTATGACAAATGATGAATGCCAAAATATAAGTATTCTTACGCCCGATCAATATCAAGGGAGATTATCCATATAATCAAACGTATAAATCAAACATGGATTATCTGGCTTTCCAAAAGAAAGCATTTTCGTACCCAATTAAATACAACAATATATTTTCCATATTAAATAGACATATCGTACATTTGTAATCTGTGCGTTCAAAAATATGTATGCAACACCTCCATTATGTAGTTCTTCAAAAAAAGCTATTTGGAGTCTAGTACCACTACACAGATTGTTTGGGCCTGCAAATAATACGTTCCAAACTACTCATGAGTCTATTGTCGCCTCTTATATCTTTTAAAGTCCTACTGAGGGCTTCGATAGAACTTTTGTGTAACATTGTGCTCTCAACTTAAATAGTGCATGGGCCGTTGTAGCAACGTCGCTGCTATTCCCGAAGAACGAACAAACGAACGAACGAACGAACTTTATCTTCAAAGGGTTAAGAATTGGTCACGCAGGCCTGTCTGACATTCTGACCTTCCTCTCTCTCTCTCATATGCTGTATGCTGTATCATTTCATCCTCACATTTACTTTAAGCATTATTACCGAATTTATCATTATAAAAGTAATATAACATCATACATTTGCAATAATCATCATAATTAAAGTATGTTTTTAAAATAAATTAAAGAAAAAAAATGAAAAATAAAGAATTTAAAAAAATAATAAATAAAATTAATGAAAATGAAAAAAATAAATACAAAAAATATAAAAAACAAACAAACAACAAGACTGATAAAAATCGAATTCCTCATACAGTAAATTAGTGATTTGAGACACATTGAGAGGTGTGATACAAGAACTCGTGAAATATACTACTCGTCAAAAGTCAAGGGCCACCCTATTATTTTCAATACACTTTTATATAAGCGCATAGAATGATTAAATGAAGGAAGTTTTTAGTAAAAATTGGTGCAATATCTTCCTCTGACAGTCCTCTATGCACGTTAAGCATAAAAACAACTCACCGACAACCATGGTGATCAAGTGCAATTTGGTTTGCTGACCATAAATTCACATTTTTAATCTTTTTTTTTTCAAACTTCCGTATAACCAAACAGGTGAAGTAATCGTCCTGATTGACATTCCCCGTGCAATGGCAACTTTTCGGGAACAGAGTTCACTCTTAATTTGTTTTACAATCAGCAGACTTAGGGTAGTTTCATCACTTACAAAAACCATGCCACCGAGAAGACGTCTTGACACCTTATAAAGAATGAGGGCTATAGCGTGGGTTGAAAGTGGTTTATTTGTCCGTGAGGTTGCTCGACGGCTTGCAGTGGCACACTCTACTATCCAAAGAATTTAGGAGAGATTTCAGGCCACAGGAAGTGTGGAGGATCGCCACCGGTCAGGTCGCCCTAGATGCACCAATAGACATGATGACCGGTACCTCTTGTTGTCAGCCCTGCGCCATCGAACAGTGACTTGTTCCACTCTAAGATGTCAGCTGAGACAAACTGTAAACGTTAATGTCAGTCAAAGCACCATTCGCAGAGGTTTACATGGAATTGGACTGGCTGCTCGACGTCCTGCAGTCAGAATCCCTCTTACTCCTGCTCATCGCAGAGCCCGTGTTGCTTGATGTCGCGAGCACATCCGATGGACAAGGCAACAATGGAGTCAAGTTCTCTTCACTGATGAATCTCGCTTCACTGTGTCATTCAATGATGGCAGGATTTGGGTTTGGAGACGACCAGGAGAGCGATTTACTGATGACACAATTCGAGAGGTGGATCGTTATGGTAGGGGTTCTGTCATGGCCTAGGGAGGCTTCTACAGACACGGCAGGACCCCACACTACATCATCCAAGGCAACTTGACCGGCCCAAGATACCAGAACGAAATCTTGAGACCAATTGTTCAGCCTGCTCTAGAGGCCATAGGTGGTAATGCCATCCTCCAAGATGATAACGCTCGACCCCATCGAGCTCGTGTGGTGAATGAGTTTATTCAGCAACATGGGATCATCTGGATGGCGTGGCCAGCTCATTCACCTGACCTTTCTCCGATTGAGCACCTCTGGGATGTCCTTGTTCGACGATTGTCAACAAATCACCCCCTGCCAATGGATGTTGCACAGCTGACTGCATTTCTGCTTCAGGAATGGCAAGCTATTCCTCAGGATACTCTTCGTACCCTTGTGGACTCGACGCGTCTACGCTGTCTTGAATGCCTTGCTGCAAACGGTGGTCATACCCGATTTTGAAATGTCTATTTGTCCAATATTTATTGTGTGACTTTTGAAAAGGTGCGTGACACACTTCAAAGCTTCATTGCGTTTGAATGTGTGTTTCCATTTCTTTACGTGACATGTCAATTTGGTATTCAATAAATGCCGTTTTGACTGATACCAATTACGTTTATATCAGATTTGTTTTATGGTTTCAACCAAGGTTTTTCTAAGTGGCCCTTGACTTTTGACGAGGAGTATATTTAAACGGTCTGCTACTGAATGACTCAGGGACTCGGTGTTTTTCCAGTGCACGCGAAAAACTTTATGAGAGGTGAGCAGCTTTGAGTCTCATAGCAGATACTGCTGCATTGAGTGCAATGATAGGTTCATCAAGATGAGGTGGGGTAAACAGTTACTTTCCTCGCTGTCTTTGCCGTCCAAAACTCAAGACCAGAATCAGACTAGTTAGATAGTTATATAGTGTTACCGGGGCAATTTTGGGGGTTTTATGATATGATTTCGCTTGAGGTCCCCTGCATTTATTTAATGATGAGATGCACAAGTGCTGAACACAATCTTAAACTGCAACATCAAAGATGCGGCAAAGGCCAGGTTGGACGTTTGGACAACACATTTTATTAACAGCTCGAAGCTCCAATTATTTCATAGAATATATGTCTTTTTCCAGGAGATTTTTTTAAAGTTCATAACTCACGTGCATCCTAATCAGAATTCCATTCTCACAATAATCTAGCATCGACCCGCTGAGGTATATGGGCGATCTAGAGGTTAACACTTTAGGAATCTGCAGAAATTAAAACATCTAGGAGCTCAACATGTATGCGTCCGTCCACCTTGAAATACACACAGAAAAAGCCCAGAAGAATCTTTCCCTTCTGCTAACTATGGACCGGTAGACTTCTGCTATTCTGCTCCAAAAGGCAATGACGTACTTCCGGGTAACCCATGGATACAGTACATCAACAACATGGTCCCTAATCGGGCCTTATTTGATATCGACAGATATGTTATGAGTTTTAATCATAACATCTGCTTCCCATCCCCCCCCCCCCACCCCGATCAAATAATGGAAACGAAGTTTTCATTATTTACGTGGAGTGAGTTTTAACATCACTGGAGTGAATAGATGGTATCATCAAATTTCACTGTTAGTATGACATAGTATAGCACCCATGTTTGTGCCACAAAGTGTGCAATTAAACACTCGAGGTGTGGACAGTAGCAAAGAATGCTAACACCATTGTCTACAAAGGACATAAAACAAATTAACAGCAAAGTAAGGTAACCATTGCAATATCATGCAACATGTAAAAAATAAAATGAGTATATCAGTCCATGCATTCCCATGCTGCACACCGTCTAAAACACCTATTTGTCTCGTCAGGTAACGGTAGTCACTTAATGTCATATCAATTAAACATTATAATGCAAAGCATTAATATTAACAATAATGCAATAGAAACAATAGATGACATTAGGCAGACAAATAACCAATAAGGTGTATGACTGCGACATATTGTCAAATGAATAAAGTTATGTACAACTCTGAATGATATGTTATTAATATATCATATTCATATTAAGAGCAGCAAGGAAATCCTGTATGTAGCAGATTATTGTGGGCAATATATAAAACTATGCCTATGTGTTGTATCAATATATAACAATATGGCGTATAAGCTCATCAATGTTGCAAAGTCTAGTGTGAGTGTGACATAAATTTGTGTCAAAAACTCAACAATCTGTAGTGGATTCAAACTAATCACTTGTTAATAATATACACAATAATGGAAGTCTATAAGGAAATGTCATTCCGTTAATTAAAAATGTTTAAACACTGTCCTTAGACGTATGTTGAAATACATCGTTGACCATGTCCATGCTTGTTCTCCATGCGATATTACGTCAGTACGAATCTAAATGTTATTAAACACAGAAGTCAACCATCACAAATGAATTACACAAGAAATATCTCTGTTACTTCCCTTTAGAGAACTTGAGTCATTCATTTTCGAGTTAGGTTCCTTTAAGTGGAGAACATAATTTCTTGCCAACACAAGTTCGTATCAAAAATATCTGGAAATGACACCATTTTAAACATTATACACATGGTGTGCTAGAAAGTCTGTAACCTTAAAATAAGTACTGTCATATAGGCACGATCTCTATGCGAAGTGCGCTGAGTTGAACGATATATTACTTGATTTTCAGTATTATAGAATGCATCATCATCCTGTTGCTGTGTGAGCCTCTTTCTTATATCAGCAATGTGATCACTGTAGAATGTTAGTAGTGTCATGCGACTACGTAATTATTTACTCAATCGTTTCTTGATCAGGACACCACCATGTATTTTTATGTGTTAGATTGAATTCTGTGAATCATCAGTACTTGTAGAGTTGATAGGTGATATAGGGTCTTTTACGCACCTAGAAAGAACGTCTGCCAAATAATTCTGCCTCCCTTTTATGGCTTGAATTTGATAGTCATGAGGTTGTAATGCAAGCGAGGCTCTAGCTGCTATTTAATTTGTAAATCTCACTGTTTTGAGGTATGCCAAAGCTTTTTGATCTGTCTCCAGAGTGCATCGGGCTCCCCTCAGATATCGCTGTAGTTTGTTGAAAGAAAGTACGATCGCTAACAGCTTCCTCTCGACAATGGGATACCGCTGCTCTGTGGGCGAAAGTTTCCTGCTTACATACATAGTAGGGAGCATGTGGCCTTTAAATTCTTGCATTATTGTTCCTCCGATGCCTGTATTCGACGCGTCGACTCTGAGACTCTGAGAATAAAAGAATATCGAGCGTCAGGTAATCTCAAAATAGGTGATTTGGAAAAGCACATCTTAAATGAATCTAAAGCCACATCACAAGCATGTGACCAAATTATCCAATTCGGAGAGTTCTTTTTCACTAATGATGACAAAATTGAGGTCATGTCTGAAAAATTATGCAGAAATTTTCTATAGAAATTTACCAAGCTTGATAGACTGCGAACGTGTTCTTTTTTTTTTTGTTCTAGGAATTTCAAGATTAAGAATTTTAGAAATAGTGGAATCCTCAGGTTTTAGAAACCCTCCTCCTACTTTTTGACCAAGAAAAGAACTTTCAGTAGAACCTATTCTTGTTTTGGAAGGTCTAGTAGTAACGTTATGAAAGCGTAAGGTATTCAACAAAGAATGAATTCTGATAACATGTTCGTCCCACGTATGATGAAATAAACAGATGTCATCAATGTAAGTGATTAAATCCTCACGATCATTGAACAGTCTACGCATCATGCGAACAAAAGTAGCAGAAGATAGACTATTAAGTAGAGAAACTACAAAGACAGATGCTCCGCATAGTAAAGAGCATTAAAAATAGTCAAAGTCAAGTCACAAGATGTGTGCATTTCACCCAAGAATGACCTCTAAAATATATGTGTTGTTGATTTATGCAGCAATTTTAAATCAAGACAATAGTCTCGAAAGTAAACTTCGTTGTCACGCTCCACAACCCTGCATGCATCAATATCTGAATAAAAATAAATAAGTGTATCCCTATTATTGAAACTGTTGAAAGGCAGAAGACGTACACATTTGACGTCAGCAGTAAACTGGAAAAATTCACCCAGTTCCTGCCATGTAGTGCCTGGTGGGAGATTACGCACTAGAACGGTGCGTGAGTCAGCACCTTCAGTCACATGAGAACCATGGACATTTTTCTTTCTCATGCATGTCATATCTTTATTATAAGCTGTATCATACTGGCTGGACTGAGCATGATACATAACCTCATTTGAGGCTATAGGCATGGAGCATGTCGTAGCAGACAGCTTAATAGGCATAGATATGCATTTTCTTCCTGATGTACTGATATTAGTTTGACTAGGTAAGTTTTTATCATCTTTATCAGTACCATTAAGTGTCACACCATGACTCTTTTGACCAGCCCTTATGTCACTACTGACAACCTCATCTACACTTTTAGCAGTAGATGTACTGTGAGCATGTCTCTATGACTTACTCACTGAAGAAGCTGTAATGTTTTGACCAGAAACACTGGTATCAGAGTGATGTCGAGGGAAGTTGTACCTGCCTTGAAATGATATTTTTACTTTTTCAGGTCGTGCTGACCTGTTTTTGTCACATTTAGTGCTACAGGCGTGTTGTACAGTAGTTTTATCATAACCAATGTTGGATAATAAATTTTTGTGTAACACCACATCCAGCAAACCATCATCCCTTTTCCTTGCTTTAGCATTCTCCAAATCTTTGAATGAAATTTCTTCACTCTGCTTCTTACTTTCCTCTACCAGGTTTACAATTTGACTTCTCTCCTCAATAAGTAACGCCTCACAGTTTACCACATTATCACGAGTCAAAATTTCTTGTTGACCCTGCAGGCATGTTAAGTCTTGATTCTTAAGTTCAAGAACTGCCAATGTACTCTCCAACTTTACCTCCAACATGGCTCTCTTTTGAGACTTACCTTTTGAATCTGCTTTTGGCCAAAATACGATCTCATGATGATTTTGCCCTTGCGGTGGCTTCTTCGGGAATAGCTGCAATGATGCTACAAGGTGGCAAAATGACCAATACAACATTTAAGTTGCCACTTAATTTATGTCATGATGATCAAGGTGTTGTGTGTAACATTTCTAAAAAAAAAAGAGCTCCACAATAAAATTGCTACAAAAGTGTTCGCTCATTGTGTGGGATGAGAGCACAATGTCATATACAAGTTCTATTGAAGCCCTAGGTAGGACTTTGAAATATATAAGAGATGGCAATCGAGGCATGGGTGGTGTGACCATATTATTTGAAAGCAATTTTAGGCAAACTTTTCAAGTTATCCCAAGAGGTACAAGGGCAGATGAAGTGCATGTGTGGTTAAAAAGATCTGTCATTTGATCTGACGTTAAAAAACTATTCTTTTCTAATAATATACGGGGATGACGATATGTCTCTCTTAGCAGATTCGTTGTCGGAAGTATGAAACGGATACTTGCCTGTAAAAGTAGGAAAAATCAGTTTGAATAATACTCAATCTGTATAGTTGTTCACGATACCCAAGCGTTGATTTATTCTATTTTTCCGGGCATAATAAATTTACGAAGTAAATGTCCATCATGGTAACTAAAAAAAGTAATATTATTTTAGATCGATTTGACTCTCCTTTTCCGTAAAATGTCTAATAGAGTTTTTAACTCTTTAAATCCTTCAAGGCTATAGTAAGCTTGGAAAGGTACGTTTAAAAGTGGGTGCACCAATCATTTTACTCCGCAGTCCTAGGCCGCCCAAACCGTGTAATGGCACCAGACTGGAAATAACATATTTGAAGAACTACATAACAGAAGGCACCATTCTGAAAGTCTGCTTACCAAGAATCCCTACGATTCCTTCCGATCTGTCGTTCAGTTCTAAGAGACTCCAAGTCCCTACGAAAGTCTGTTTTTAAATGACCATTATTATAGCATAAGGTCAATTGCTTCACGTGCCGGCGTCGACTTGGGCGATGAGTGTTTCTCAAATGGGCAACTGTGTGTGGCATTTTCCCGAGTTAGCACACTGAACACGTAATCGTGTTGTCACCAAGTGACTGTAGTACCAATAATGTCTACAGATAAGCCCTCACTTCAATTAGTATTAGAAGCACACATCATCGCAATAATACAATAAAAACCAAGAACAGGTGAACCGTACTAAAACAAATCGCACCAAACCCAACTTGCACTCATTCTGACTTGGACCAGGGCTAAGCTGTGTCTGACGGCTAGTGTATATATATATATATATATATATATATATATATATATATATATATATATATATATATATATATATATATATATCATCTTAAAATCCATAAATCTCGTCGTTTGTACGTCAGTCACAACTGTGGTTGCAACTGTGGTTGAAAGTTAGACATTAATTGTATTGTTTCCCTTATAATGTACTCTCCTGAAAATAGTAAAACTCAACGAAAAAGAGTCGGTGTAGAACCCAGTTTCATTCCGGAAATGGATTTAATTCATCCTGTTTTAAAAATAACCTTTAAGTGTAAGTTTTTGATTGTTTCTTCAAGAGAAAATTGTAATTTAAAGTATTGCAGACGTATTATTGTGGATCAAAATGATCATATGGCTACAATACGAGCTGCAGATGCTACGAGGAAGAGACGATCGCGTCAATCACAACGAGCAAGCGAGATTCTAGGAGAAGCAGCAATCGGACGACAACATGAAGCGACACAAAGGCAAGCACTGCCTCAGTCACAACGAGCAAATTAGTCTGCTGAAGGGCATGAATCTCAACGCACTGCAGAAGCTTTTCGCATTCGTCAGTTGAGAGCATCACAACGAGCAAAGGAGACTTCAGAAGAATCTATCGAACGTAGAGCAGCAGCTGCACGCAGTTGATTTCCCAACCGAGTTCCTTTACGAGCAGTGTCCATCAGGAATGCCACCGCATTTGCTGAAATTAAAGGTTGCTCCAATTATCATGCTATTGCGAAATCTGGACTCAAAAAACGGACTATTGAAAGGCACGCGTTTGGTCACAAAAGTCTTGCATCGGAATTCGATTGATGCAGAAATTATCACTGGCAGTAATAAGGGATAACGAGTCTTCATTCCTTGCATTGATTTAGAACCGATCGAGCACAGTTTGCCATTTCGGATGCGACGTCGTCAAATCCCAGTGATTTTAGCATTTGCAGTGACGATCAATAAGGCGCAAGGACAATCTGTTGATCACGTAGGAGTTTTCCTTCCTGAACCTGTTTTCGGACACGGCCAGCTATATATCGTCCTCACCAGTGAAACAAATCATGAAAACTTGAAAGTTTTTGTTAAAAACACTTTTTATCAGGGAACATTTTTTGAAACAAATCCACGTACTTTCCCAAAAAATGTTGTCATCAAAGAATGTTTATATTGAATTTAAAAATAATTTAAAAATATATTATAGTTTTTGATTTGCTTCCGTCATTATTGACGGGTTATTGCTAATTTTCCCATTCCCAACTAACATAATTACCGTTGTATGTTACGACGGTTGGTCACACTCAAAATAGTAACTCGCGCCAGAAAAAAAAAGTGCGCAACGCACGGTGTGCAACTTGATCGGCGTGAGTGTTATATTAATGGTATTGATCCTCTCGTGGTTCTTTTAATGTCGTAGATCTGCACATGAAACTTTCTGTCTGCGCTGATCGAGCGTTCCTCATGAACCTCTTGAACATACTGTATTATATAACTTTGCTTTGGGAGCCGCGCTGGTGTAATGGTTACAACTTTACGCTGGTGATCGGGTGTTCAAGGTTCAAGCATGGGCGTGGGCATTTGAAGAAGTGTCTTCGACCCGGATTTTGACTGAATAATCTGAACGGCTCCTGAGATAAAGCCTATGTGGATGGGAAGGAGCGAATCTCATGACCGAATTGAAAGGAAAGTCCATAGGCTCCCCACCCTCGCACCGACATGTCATTGGGCCGAAGGGCTGAAAAAAAACATTACTTTATATTAAAGTAATGATAAATTATTTGTACACATTGTCGCGAGAGGGTCAGATATTATTGAAATTAATAAGTATCCTGGACAAAAAGTTGTATCAGGTGATACCAGGATAGTGCCAGCTAAGGTCTTATAAGAACTGCCCCAATCTCTGAAAAGAGTAAGGGTGTATGGACATCAAAGGTAGGGTCAAACTGTATAAGTTTCCAGGTATGATGTTAGTGTATTATCCTGGATCCAATGGGCCCCTACTCAAGATCCTCCCTTGATTAAAGTATTATTATTATTGTTGACTCTGCTAGAGGATTAACTATATTATCTACCAACAATAACTTAAACACAACTTAAATAAGTAAGTAAGTCTGCTGGTAAATATTTACAATTTATTTTAATACGTCTTATTTTCTGATTTAAAATCTTTCAAGAACTAAAATTCGATTACAAATTTAAATAAATAAACATTTGAAACTTGTTCACAAAAGTGTAAAAGTCTCTGACATTAATAAAACGTTCTCTCTTGGATGAACTCACTCTGGTTGTCGAAGGTTTGTATGTTAAGCTTAAGTCTATTTTGTCCACAGTTCCAGATTCTTTGCTAAGTACTGACTAGGATGTTTGCCTAGCTAAAATGCACTGTTTAGTCATCATGTGACTATCTAGGTTATGGTGATGCTGGGATAAACCGTTCAGTAGCCTGGTGTGGCTACTTATCTTCACTTATTGATTTTGTTGTCTGTTCCACTGTGGGTTCTGGCAGGAAATCTGTCTCCTCCAAACCTTAGAATCGGGGTGACCGGCCTTATACCATTAAAGGCCCTCGCACCACTGGATCTTAGAGAAGAGTCTGGCTCGTTAGGGTGGACGTTAATTTCAGGGTGTAACCTGAAAATATATTTAATTTCACCACTATATTGCCTATCTCTATCTATTTATCCCAGAAGTGGGAGGTAAGAGATATTTTTCAGACGACTGAGTGCAGATAGACGCACGGGTCAAATCAAGACAGCATTAACATAAGTCAGTTCACTATGAACATATCTTCTTCAATTTCTTGGTTATAGCCAATTGTCCATGATTCACCTCCATACAATTATTAGGTTTTGTTTCAAAATACTAAGTAATACCTTGATCAATACAGTAAAACAATTTCTGTCATCATTCCTTATGTTCCTGGTATGTGTCCCATTCCATCAAGAAATAATTCTTTAAATGCTTTTCCAAACCTACAGTAACACTTTTACCATCATTCTCAATTTATTTTAAATATACTGTTACGTGCAGTCTTTGATATCTTACAATATTATACATTGGTATACTTGTTATGTTCGCAAATATTTTGTAAACAAAATAGATATTTTTTAGTGCTTAAGGGAAAGTCATTATTGAGTTACTTCCCTTGAAAGTTGTGTCGTCTCTTTCGATCGAACTCCGCGGATGAATCCAGTTTTACTGCGATTTATTCTTTGTTTGGGTAGTAATAGATTGTTCTTGCTTCAGAATATCTATGGCCTGAATTTATGTGTATTGTTTGGCTGAGTAGGACGAGTCTGTCTTATATCTGTATATCTTTACATATCTAAGTCGAACTATATGTTCTTTTGTCTCTAGAGAGGTCAAAGGCTGTTCGGCGGATGTGTCTCTAGAGAGGTGTGTTTTGGCTTCGCCCTGATCATGGGGGCTGTGTTTTGCTATGTCGGCTTGTCGCCGGGAAAAAGTGATCTCTATATTTATGGGGAAAGTGATAGTCGTCTAGACCTATCGTGTATGCTTTACCCCAGTGTTTATTCTTATTGCCAAGGAATGGCAGAATCATATTTCTGATACGCAGGTAATAAAAGATACTCTTTTGAACTCTCGTACGAAGCCACCGTTTTTCGATAGGTATGACTTGTACATCTGAGAGGATGCATTTAACTAGATGGAAAACGACTCTGATTCCTAGCAGCACTATATCCTGTAGAATGCAGTCAATTGTATCATGATAGAATCTACAGAGCAATGAAACATTTAATGAATGACTAACTTTAAGACAGATTCATTATCTGTATCCAAACGTGAGTGACAGCTCACGAGAGAAGCCATCTTGTAAAAACATTTAGTGACTTTCAAGAAGAGAAAAGGGATGCCCGTATTATCGCTTGATTAGTCCAGAGATCACTGCTACACATGAGAACCCATTGCTAGCGGTTCAATTTGATTATATGGAAAAATCTGTGCTGGACATTATGTTAAGGAATCTTCACTAGACGAGATTAGGTCTAGAAGTCATCTTGGATATTGTTTATAATCTGACGTGCTTTGTCAGTAAACTCAGATGATATATATATGGGCAATACTGAGTGCTTGGCTATTGACAGTCCATTATACTATTATTCTACATGAGTGCCCATGTAACATTGCAAGACCATTTATCCACTGTACCATGATGTATTATGCCAACCTGTGATTTGTCACTATCTGTGCTGTCGAGTGTGTACGTCCAATTAAACTTTAGTAAAGGTACACAGTCGTTGGTGTCGATGACTTCCAGCCATACATGAGTGTGAGAAAAGAACATTTGTCAACACCACGAACTCTTCCTATCATTCGCATATTACACACTCAATCTATGTCTACACACCACTGCGTAGGTCAAGTTGACATTCCATACTCAAACCACGAGCAACACAACAACACAGTATTTAACTCTGGTGATGTTCGAGTGAGCTTCAGATTTTTCAGCATGTCTCTTGCTCAGGGCAAGGGTCTTGTATTAAAAGAGTTTATCAACTGATGATGACGTCTGTCTCCCAAAGAAAGATCTTATCAACTGGTGGACCAGCTTTCTGGGTTTGACCTCGCAGAAGTTCAGAAGTCAACAGATTACCGATACCAGACCGTTTCCTGTGGCTGATACGACACACTTGCAGTATTGGTTTGCTCTTTGTCAACACTTCGTCACGTGACCTGTCAAGTGAATGCAGTATGTAGGTCAGCGTTGTTGACATTTTTACATTAGACATTACAGAGTTTCACAGAACAGTTGGATCAATTCTTGTCAATATTAACAGGAAGACAGTATTATTGAACTAAGAAGTCCTATTTTCATCGATGGATCTTCTTGTTTTCTATATATGAACTTTAATATTTAAGGCCAGAATGTTTAATTGAATAAAGTGGCAGTTTGTTTATTTTCATAAGAATAACTTTGCCATTACTGTAAAACTGAGCCTATTTTGCAACACATACTATCATACACATAATTTATATATTTATGTTTACATGTTATTTGTTTGTATAGTATGTTAGTTTCTATGTCAGCGGGTTGTGTTTAAGGTTGGGCGGCGTCCTCACAACAGAATATCCCACGTCATAGAGGGTCCGTTGTGGGCGTTTTCTATAGGTGCAATTTTCTTAATTGAAAATTTGCTGCGACAACTGTTGCTTTTGTGTTAGCTGTGAAGACTGTAATTATTGTTATTTTTGTAATATTTCTTTGTTCTTTAGTTTTGTTTTGATTTGTTTGTAATTTGTTGGTCTAACCTTTTCTATCTTTCAGTTCTATTCACAATTTATATTCATATATTGTGACGTCATTTGTGTTGTTATTCTTTGCAGATTCAGTGATTATTTTCATTGATTTCCCTATTTGATTTATTTGATTTCTGCAAACGTTTTCGTATTGTCAGTCCTATTTGTACTTTATGTATTCTGTTGGTTGACATATGTTTTATATAGGTATATTTCATAAGACACTATTGCCTGTGCACTGCACTTGGATTATGGTATAAACCAGTACCTGATTATTATTACTGTTATACAAGACCTTATTAAGGCTTGTGACCCACAGATATTGGGATAGTATACTGATTAATCAAGTCATTAAGAACTTGTGGTATTATTATTGTTTCAGGTGATTAGTATTATTGTTAGACATCATGTCTACATTAGAATACTTCATTATACAAGGGAAAGCCCTTGATAAGACTGGTCAACAATTAGAAGAATGGGTAGTTGCTCAATATGACAAAGCATTAGCTGCAGAAGAGAGAAAAGCTGCTGCAGAAGAGAGAAAAGCTATGGCTGAAAAGAAAAGATTAGAAAGAGAAGCTGAGGCTGCTGCTGAACAAAAGAAATTGCAGATGCAGGTGGAGCAAAGGAGATTTGAAGCTGAACAAAAAAAATTAGAAAGAGAAGCTGCTGCTGAACAAAAAAGATTAGACAGTGAAGCTGAACAAAAAAGATTAGACAGGGAAGCTGAACAAAAAAGATTAGACAGGGAAGCTGAACAAAAAAGATTAGACAGGGATGCTGAACAAAAAAGATTAGACAGAGAAGCTGAAGAAAAAAAAGCAATAAGAGAACATGAATTTGAGTTAGAGAAATTGAGATTGACAAGTATGAGTAATGTTAATCAGGCATCTAGTGGTAATGGTAAACCTTCTACTTACAAGGTTAAGGTTCCACCGTTCAATCAGTCCAGTGACGATATACATTCTGGCTGGATAGATTTGAACGTTCTTGTCGTACACATAATGTGGATAAATCACAATACGCTAATCAATTATCAGAAAACTTGAAAGGTGAATCTTTGACTAGATTATGCCTTGTAGGAGAAGCAGATAAGGATAATTATGATGTCATTAGGGCGGCTTTGATAAAAAAATATCAGCTAAGTGAGGAAGGCTATCGCCTTTTATTTAAGACGATGGTGCCTGAGACGGGTGTAGAATTCTCAGAATTCACTGCAAAGGCACGTCTCACAGTTGATCGTTGGATTGAGCTTTCCAAAACAGAAAAAACGTATGAAGGACTTATGGATTTGTTGCTCAGAGATAAGATTATGTCATGTGTGAACAAACCTTTCCTTGAATTTATACATGAGCGTAAACCCAAATCTCTAAAAGAAATGGAAGAATATTGTTCCCAATATGTCACTGCACACCCCGACGTGACTTTTGGCAACACTAAGATTAAGGAGAGTATGCCAGTTGCTTCAGCAACACCATACAATCCCAATTATTCACACAGATTTCAGGGACCTCAAAACAGATTTGATAAAAAAGGTAACCATAATAGTTATCAAAACCAAGGTAACCAATCATTTCAGGGTTCTTCTTCAAAGAACTGGAGACGAGCTGATAGCTCTCGACACAGGGGTGGTCATAATTATAGGAATTTCCGTAGAGGAAGTAATTATAGAAACTATCAGGGTTATCCGTCTTGGAGTCAACAAGATCATAATTACAGAGATACTCATTATAATGAATATGATAATGGTAACCAAGGGAACTATGACTCAAACCCAAATAGGGGTTACAATAGAGGTAACAATAACTACAGAGGTGATAATAACCGAGGTAGATCTCAAAACAAAAGACATAAACCACATTTTCAGGCAAACTCTGCACAACAAGAGTCCCATGAAGCCTATAAACAGAGTAAAGATAATAATGATGCTAGTAATATGGCATGTGCCGCTTTTGATTTTGGGAGAGCATCTCAGTGCCCCCAATGCAAAACGTTATTTGAGCCAACCACAGTGTCTACTTTAAGCTGTGGCCATCCTCTTCCTGCTCTTCCGGCATCAGTCGCGCATGATGGAAGAGGTTCTCTTGTCTTACATAAGGGTTTAGTGAATAACAATCCAGTCTCTGTGCTATTTGATTCTGGATGCACCACAATTGGTGTTAGGCAGTCACTCGTAGATCCTTCCCGTGCCACTGGACAAGTAGTCAAATGTGTAACATTTGGCGGCACATTAGAGAAATACTCTACTGCTATCATTAGGATTGCTACTCCTTTCTTTACAGGAGATGTACACGCATGTCTTCTTCCGAATCCGATCGCTGACCTCATCATCGGTCGCATTCATGGAGTCAAAGAATGCACTCCGCAACAAATTTCCACGTGGGAAAGGCAAAACATGCAGATTGCTAACGCTGTAGTCACTAGAGCTCAGGCTCTTAATATGCCTCAAACTTCATCTACTGAAGATAATGAAGTGCATAACCAAGATAATCCCTTGGTAATTTCTCGTGACTCGTTTATAAAACAGCAAGAAGATGATCCCACTCTGAAGAAATTCTTCATTCTTGCAACTAAAGGTGATCCGAATAAAGACACAAGTCGTAAATCGTGGATTACAAAGAAGAATGGCGTACTTGTACGTATGGTTCAAGACTCCATTACGTCAAGTCATTCTCAAATCCTGGTTCCCAAGAATTTGAGAGTTAAAATTTTGCAGCACGCTCACGACTCTCAGTGTGCTGGACACATGGGTTTTTCCCGTACTAAGTCAAGAGTCCTTGCGGCTTTCTTTTGGCCATGGTAAACAAGGACATACGGATTTATTGTCGATCTTGTAAAGTATGTCAGGAAGTTAAATCCAAAGGTCCACGGCATGCTGCACCCATTCAGGCGGCGGACATTCCTATTCGGCCGTTTCAAAAAATGGCCATAGACATTATTGGTCCATTTAAGATCAAGTCTGCCAGAGGACATCAGTTTATCTTGACGTGTGTTGATATGTGCACACGTTGGCCAGAGGCTATTCCTCTGAAGAGCATTACTACTGCTGATATTGCAGATGCTCTTTGGCTTATATTTTCTCGTCTGGGGTTCCCCGGAGAGATATTGTCAGACCATGGCACCCAACTAATATCAGATACCATGTCTCAAGTAATGTCTACTCTGCAGATAGATAGATCTTTAAGTAGTATCTACCATCCAATGTCTAATGGTATGGTCGAACGCCTTAATAGAACACTTAAAAACTTACTGGGGAAGATAACTGAGGATCATCCTCAAGACTGGGACAGAGTTTTACCTGCGGCCCTCTTCGCTTACAGAGAGGTACCCAATGAACATACAGGATTTTCTCCCTTTGAACTCGTCTTTGGCGCGCGTCCGCGTGGCCCTATGTCGTTGCTTCACGATCTCATAACATCTGACAATATTGACGATGACACAAAGTCATCCTACGAATATGTCATCGCGTTGAGACAAAAGATTATCGAAGCATGCAAATTAGCAACTTCTTCTTCTGAATTTGCGAAACAGAAGGCAAGGCAATTTGCCAATAAGAAGAGATGCTTACGACAACTTTGTCCTGGTGACAAAGCATTTGTATTACTACCTTGTAGGGAAAACAGATTACTTATTTCTTGGAAAGGTCCGTACGATATAATATCGAAAATTTCCGATGTCGACTATATTGTCGATATTGATGGGAAGCATAAAACCTTCCACATCAATATGCTTACTGAATTCCATGAACGTCCGGATTATTTGCAACCCATTTTCCAAGCAACGGACAATTCTCCAGTACAACATGGTCATTACTCATCACTGTCCGTGATACAGGATGAGGAAACAAGTTTTTCAGATGTAAATCTTCCTCTTCCAATGATCCCACTTCATTCTAGTGAATCATGGAAGAACGTTACTGTCTCTCCTGATTTGTCTCTAGGAGAACAGCGACAAGTTTCAACTATGTTGCAAACATTTCAGGATGTACTCACTGACATCCCTGGACAAACGAATGTCATTGAACATGACATTGTTCTAACTGACCATACTCCTATTAGGGTTAGACCTTATCCTATACCTATACATTTTCAAGCACAGGTCGAGAAAGATTTGGCTGAGATGATAGATTTGAAAATAATCGAACCATCCACCTCTGCATATTCTTCGCCGATGGTTATTGTGCGTAAAAAAGACAATAACATACGTCTTTGCGTTGACTATCGAAAATTGAATCAAGTAACGAAGTTCGATGCCGAACCTATGCCTTTACTGGAAGAGCTACTTACTCGACTCTCCAAATCTCATTTTTTCACTAAACTTGATTTGTCTAAAGGATATTGGCAAGTTCCTTTATCTGAACGCGCCAAACCTCTCACGGCTTTTTCAACACCTAGAGGTTTGTTCCAATGGAATTTTATGCCTTTCGGTCTTATGAACGCACCAGCTACATTCGTACGCATGATGCGCCGAATCCTATCTTATCGGTCAGATGTCATTGCATATCTAGACGACATCTGTCTTTTCAGCGATACTTGGGAAGATCACTATTCAGGGTTAGATGAATTGCTGTCTACTTTGCGTGAGCACAACCTGACAGCGAAACCCTCTAAAGCCTATATTGGTTTTAGCGAAATTTCTTTCCTAGGCCACCGAGTTGGTCATGGTTTCCTAAAGACAGAGGACCATAATACTAGTAAGATACTTAACATCTCAATCCCTAAGACTAAAAAACAGGTGAGAAGTCTGTTAGGTCTTATTCAATTTTATGGCAGATTCATTCAGAATCTATCCTCTATCATGGCACCTCTCTCAACACTTCTAAAGAAAGGTTCGCCTAATGTGGTCCACTGGTCTCAGGAATGCCAATGCTCTCTGGATAAGATTAAAACATTGTTTTCAACACCACCTATTTTAGTGCTACCCACTAAAGATAAGACATTCGTTCTTCGTAGTGACGCTTCATCCACTGGGATTGGAGCGGCACTAATGCAAGAGTACTCTGGAACTCTGCATCCTGTAATGTATATTTCCAGAAAACTTAATGCGGCAGAAAGGAATTATTCGGTTTTAGACCGTGAGCTATTAGCTATGGTTTGGTCGATCCTCAAACTACAGAGATTCCTTCTAGGCGCACATTTCATAGTAGAAACCGACCAAAAAGCTCTTACTGCTATACAGAGTAAGAATTTGAAGAGCTCGAGGTCTACTCGATATGCAATTGCTCTTCAACCTTTTCATTTCTCTGTGCGAGCTATTCGTGGATCAGATAATGTGATGGCAGACATTCTGTCAAGATGCCCACATGATTCCACATAACTATTAGGGCTTAGACTTCTTGATATGTCTAGTTCTATAGTAGTTCCTTTTCTATATCATGATAGATACACATTTGTAATTTAATAATATAATGATTGTATCACTACATAGCGGTTCATTGATGTTTATTCACCGCTGTGCTTTGATGATTTTTTCTTCATAAATCATAAATTTAAGATATCTAATACGAAATGATGATATGAATTTTTTAGGCATTGTGTAATTGCCAGAATTGTATTATACTTTGATGACACCTTCCTGGAAAAATATACTTGTAGAGAAATAATTTCTCTCAGTTTATGAGACACATTCTCACCAGTCGCTCCATAAGTCGACTTAGCCTCATATTAGGCGTTATAGGTATTCCTGATATTTTCATCTGCGCATTATTCATGCGTTGTGAGCCTATTGTACGTTGCTCCTAGATGTATTTCAAAAAAAAAAAAATGTTCCATTTTTTTTTCCCGGGAGGTGTGGTAAGACTGTTACGTGCAGTCTTTGATATCTTACAATATTATACATTGGTATACTTGTTATGTTCGCAAATATTTTGTAAACAAAATAGATATTTTTTAGTGCTTAAGGGAAAGTCATTATTGAGTTACTTCCCTTGAAAGTTGTGTCGTCTCTTTCGATCGAACTCCGCGGATGAATCCAGTTTACTGCGATTTATTCTTTGTTTGGGTAGTAATAGATTGTTCTTGCTTCAGAATATCTATGGCCTGAATTTATGTGTATTGTTTGTCTGAGTAGGACGAGTCTGTCTTATATCTGTATATCTTTACATATCTAAGTCGAACTATATGTTCTTTTGTCTCTAGAGAGGTCAAAGGCTGTTCGGCGGATGTGTCGCTAGAGAGGTGTGTTTTGGCTTCGCCCTGATATAGGGACTGTGTTTTCTATGTCGGCTTGTCGCCGGGGAAAAAGTGATCTCAGTATTTATGGGGAAAGTGATAGTCGTCTAGACCTATCGTGTATGCTTTACCCCAGTGTTTATTCTTATTGCCAAGGAATGGCAGAATCATATTGATACTCTTTTGAACTCTCGTACGAAGCCACCGTTTTTCGATAGGTATGATTTGTACATCTGAGAGGATGCATTTAACTAGATGGAAAACGACTCTGATTCCTAGCAGCACTATATCCTGTAGAATGCAGTCAATTGTATCATGATAGAATCTACAGAGCAATGAAACATTTAATGAATGACTAACTTTAAGACAGATTCATTATCTGTATCCAAACGTGAGTGACAGCTCACGAGAGAAGCCATCTTGTAAAAACATTTAGTGACTTTCAAGAAGAGAAAAGGGATGCCCGTATTATCGCTTGATTAGTCCAGAGATCACTGCTACACATGAGAACCCATTGCTAGCGGTTCAATTTGATTATATGGAAAAATCTGTGCTGGACATTATGTTAAGGAATCTTCACTAGACGAGATTAGGTCTAGAAGTCATCTTGGATATTGTTTATAATCTGACGTGCTTTGTCAGTAAACTCAGATGATATATATATGGGCAATACTGAGTGCTTGGCTATTGACAGTCCATTATACTATTATTCTACATGAGTGCCCATGTAACATTGCAAGACCATTTATCCACTGTACCATGATGTATTATGCCAACCTGTGATTTGTCACTATCTGTGCTGTCGAGTGTGTACGTCCAATTAAACTTTAGTAAAGGTACACAGTCGTTGGTGTCGATGACTTCCAGCCATACATGAGTGTGAGAAAAGAACATTTGTCAACACCACGAACTCTTCCTATCATTCGCATATTACACACTCAATCTATGTCTACACACCACTGCGTAGGTCAAGTTGACATTCCATACTCAAACCACGAGCAACACAACAACACAGTATTTAACTCTGGTGATGTTCGAGTGAGCTTCAGATTTTTCAGCATGTCTCTTGCTCAGGGCTAGGGTCTTGTATTAAAAGAGTTTATCAACTGATGATGACGTCTGTCTCCCAAAGAAAGATCTTATCATATACACAGGCGGCTAAGTCCTTCAGAAATTACACAATGGTTGCAGAAACACGTCTACACACTCCTTAGCGCGCACTGTAGTGAATTAATAGAAATATATGTATATATATATATATATATTCTTTCTTACCCTTAGGCACACACAGACGAGCTGTTAATGGTTAGAATGATCTGCTCTCAGGTACAAATGGCAAAGACACTCTTCATTAATAATTTTAATGCTTCTTCTGCTTGCTGTGCTTTTCAAATCGTATGGCCTCAATTTATCAGGGGGTAAAGGTCTATTTTGCCTTATGCGCCGTGTTTGGTGCTTAAAGAATTTATTATTATTAAAGGTCTATGTATACAGCACATCCGGCGTATCGGGGAGCAGTGGCTAACGGGGTGTTGCGTATCTCAAAATGAGGCATAATTTGTCTCGCTGTTCAAGTATACAAAACTATTATCCCAATTATCTTTCTTATTTCTGGAGCGCTTTTATTCATCTAAGGCTCAAAATATGCCCTGAATTATTCTTTATCTATCTATGTAATAGTCTTTTACTTTCCTAAGTGCATTTTATTCTATGCATACTTTAAACAGATAAATTATGGACTAACCTAATGTGTCCGATGCCTTTCCACTCGATATTTCTCTCTTAATAAATTAATTTTCGTGAAAGTCTTTACACATACCTCTAAAGTAACATTCCTGTTGTTGAATTATTTACCTCTTACAGGTGGTACTTCGCTTTTAAGATTGTATTTAAATGACATCTTCCACTCGGTTGCACAAATAGACTACATGTTATGCATAATACGTCTCAGTAAACACACGAATAAGGAAGCCCTTTTCATTGGCTAGTGTATCATACAGTTCTTACAATGTATGGCGCTCCGTGTGGTCAGAGTTAATCAGAATTATTCAGAAAGCCTTGTTGTGAAACAGATCAACTCACGACACACATCGCCGATAGAGGATCGGATGTTTTCATTCCATATATGGGAGAGGTAACCTGTTGCATAACGCATATTATTTCAGGCGAAAATAATTATGAAATTACCCCACTAAACACGCATGTTTCAAACGATTGGAGCTTTCTTGGCATCGTAATGAAACAAATGCGGGAGAGGAAAGGCAATATAACCTGATCTTTTTAAAGTTTTAATACACTGTGAAAATTCACTGTGAGGATCGCTTGCCAAGACAAAACCATACTGTCAGGGTTAGAATTCAGCATTCTATTTATCAGACCGGACTTTGTGGAACATCTTGAAGGACTTAAAGAGTCCAGGAAAACCATTTTAATAAGGAACCGGAATCTCAGAAAACTAAAACACGGTGTCATAGTGGGAGTTTAGTGCTAACTTAACGACCCTCAAGACATGTGAAAAAGGCATCTGCCAGTGCCTTAAACCTACTTCTCTGAGCAAACCGCCTGTTAGCCAAGATTGGCGTATGTTGTTTACATTGAATTCAGAATTGTTGCAGTACTAGCATGTAAACTAATATGTATATATTGCCAAATGAATATCAATATGTGAAAAGTTCTATTGGGTGTCCAAGTCATTTGAGGCTGGCAACCTCATCATATAGAATGATGATTTCATGAACCACCACTGCAAGGGCTGGTGACTGCTTTATTGCCAGTTTCTCAATGAGAACTACAAAGCATAGGTAGTCTCAAGTTCCACATGGAGCCGGGAGGGAAAGATAAAAGAAATGAAGTACAATCTAATTATAATATTTCTTTTCCAAAACAGTCTAAATGTCTATTTAAATATATGCACTTTATAATTAATTAAAGTTTCAAAGCTTTTCAACCAGTGTAGATGTAAATGAAAATATATTCAATCTATATTGTGAACACTTTTCCATCAGTGTAGATGTTAATGTAAACATATTCGATCAAAACTATTAACTTGTTCATGTGAATGTAAAGTAAATATAAAGCTATTCAATTTAAATGTAAAGAAAGTTTTCTCTCGAGGGATTACGCTTAATTCTCATTGAGAGTAAATTCTGAGGTAGAGGGGATGGTTGAATAGGAATAGGAAGACACATAAGCATGTGTCGGGAAAAGCAATACTCAGGAGAGCATATTGTTTCTGTCGTGAAACATTCTACATCCACATATATAAATTAAATAGTAAATGTAAAGCCTAACGAAATAATTCAATAAAAGGAAAGAAGAATGGTGAAAGATCAGTGCTTTCTAAATGGCATACGCCAGCGTGTATACCGCCGTAATGGCTGAACACGAAAAACCCCTTTTTATTCTCCGTCTGCATAATTGTAACGCTTTCACGTTTACTAGTAAAGCCTACTGCATCAAATACACGCGTTTCTAAAAAAAAAAAAATAATAATAAAACGTGTACTGTATATCTTAGAAAACCTTGAGATACGCACACTGCTTAATGACCTAGATTTAATATTGCAATTAATGTCATTATATACACTGCGTAAACTAAAAGACTGACGGACTTAGAGAGAGAGAGAGAGAGAGAGAGAGAGAGAGAGAGAGAGAGAGAGGGCTGAACGGAGGAACGCATGCAATGCTACCACGTCGTCGCGCGATAAAAGTGAACGCAAATCACACGCGAAAGGCATGAAGCACTAACTTTTTTTTCAAATAAACAGTGACAAAAAACACTACCAATACGAGGTTAGGTTTTAAAAAATATGGATAATGCTTATTAGGAAACATGACATTCTACTGATTTACGTCTGAAATCCTGACATTAGCCTGACAGTACAGAAGACACCCCATCGTATCGAAGTGAACGGGTGGCAGAAGAAAATACATATTTTGAACGAAGCCACTTAGCTCCATTAAACTTATATATTTGGTGCCTTAGGACTTCTGTGGCCTAATGGATATGAACGCAGTTTCATAATCCAGATATACCAGGTTCGAAACCTGCTGCAGGCGGTTTGGTAGCAGATCGCTTTGTGTGGATTTTTAACAATGGTATAAGCGCCGTACCGTTCAGAAAGCAATAGCAAACTACTGAATGAAAAAAATTGCTTACAAAAATCACAAACAGCCAATAAAAGCTGGGGTTGATTGCCACGTCCTGTAAAGGATAAGCAACTAACTTTAACTTTAGGACTTGCTGACAAAGAATATGTTAAGTGTTACGCAAATAGTCTAGGAATTAACAAATTATAGCCAAAATAAAATAGTGAGGTTGTCTGACAGCACCAGATCATATTTGCTCAGTGGCATGTTTTAAAACCACTATTTTACGCGAAATAGGCCAACAAGTTAAATCCCATTTGATTGGCTAGAATTATATGTAAGGCGAAACATGATTAGTCGAATGCAAATACTATTTTTGGTTGTTAAGGGAAACGGCAGGAAGGGTACTTTTTTTCAAATGCTTTTGTAAACATAGTCTTATTGGCTAGACCATTTGATATAGTCCATTAGGAGCGTCAGTTCAGGGCCACATTTTGAAAATAAACTTACTGAGAAGCAAGTGCGTTGAGATCCAGCTCATATTTTTCTAATGAAAGCCTGGGACAGAGGCAGATCGGAATTGTGCCATAACTCATTGCCAGTCAACGTATTTGTTTAATATTTCCATGAATTGTGGTAAGCTAGACATATTTATATCTTTTAGATGAAAATTGAATGTGAATTGATAATTTATGTCTGTATATGTGTGGTTCAGTAACAAACATGAGGCAAAGCCTAGATATTGCTCCACCATGAACAAAACTTGTCGGAGAGGAGTATAACTGCATGGGATTGCCAAATAGTACTATGACACCTATCTTATTGTATAGAAGGAATTAACGCTGGAATTGCAGAGGCGTTGTAACCATTAGGGAGAGGAATACTGGTGAATGTTGTTACATGAGAAGCTAACAGTTGGCCTACAGCGCTGAACTCAGTGTTTGTTATGTATTGTGCTTCAGTGTGGAAATAGATTATAAATTAGTTCTGAAGTAGGAGGTACAACCTTCTTGTTTCAGGGACCGTGGTACTAACGTATTAAAGCAGCACCTGGTCTGAGTTTTGCTGAATCCAGAGGCTGGTAGCATACTCCTTGGTCAAAATATCGACCAATGTATTTTCTCAAGAACACGGTGAAGCAAGCGAGCAGTGGAGACTGTTTCCTGCCGCCCACACAGAAGTTAAGATTTCGTGGCCAGAGCAGCTCAATCTCGTGTATACCCCCATCTAAAAGTGACTTTACCTTAAATCAAGAGGGACATTTATTTGTTTCAAATAAAAAGAAACTGTGAACCTTTCCAATATTAGTTCCACCAGAAACAAACAATTGAAGTCATGATGACAACAGCAACTTAGATTGAAAATCCAGTATTACCTCATGGTACTACATCACAACTAACACACATATTGCAATAATAATATATATCCATACAAAGATCCTATCTATAAATTGTGTACATACAACTTGTGATTACATTTGATTGTGAGTCCTGGTTCACTTTGTAGTTGAATCAGGATATCTATTATCAAAAGGAATTAATACATATTTTTGAAAGTTACAGTTGACTTATTAAGATAGTCTTATAGAGTGTTCTATGTATGTGAGTGTCACAGTGTTGTAAAGTATTGTGGATTAAATTAAATTGTTTGTCTGTCTGTTGGTGGTTGTAAACATACACTTCATCATTATCATAACCCTAGACATTCAACGTAGTCATCACAATATTCCAGAATAAGTCTGAGGTATAAATGTGGTAGCAAAGTAAGGTCATCTGTAATACACCACACTTATTAGATACAGATACCTTCACAGCTGATCTCAGTCAGTACACTAAGTCCCCTATAAATATTTATACCATCCCACTTTACCACAGTTTCTAGTGGTAACAGATACTAAGAAATGGCAAGTGATATTAAGGGGTGGCAATCAGACAATATACCACTGAGTTGATTGTTTACTGGGGTGACAGAAATATGTACTGATGCCTAGCCTTTTAATCGCTTAGAACGCCACCATGATAATTATCATATTTAATTCAGTAGACAAGAGACGGTGTTCCAATCACAAGAATGTAGAAGTATTTTCAAGACATTTCGAAAGCCAGGTATGTTTTGTAATTTAAGTGGTCTAGTAAATACAAGAGAATAACAATAGACAGTAGCTAGTCAGGAAAACTAGGAAATGGTAGACCGGTTGTCAGCCTAACGAACAGAAAATGTTAGAATTTGGCAGAAATTATCACCCTGGTGGTTAGGCTAGTCTTTACTAAGACACGCTAAGCAGAGCACAGAAAAAAAAAATAAGAGACAGGAAGAATTATGATCAAAATGTTTGAGTGACAGTTGAATTTCACATACATGAAGAATTTAGAAGGCAGATAAATCTCGACAACAGTAGTCGTTATCCAGTCGTGAACACCCTAACATCTAGAGACAGCTAGTAAACACTGAGGCAGTAAGGAAGAATGACCGCCCTAACATCTAGAGACAGCTAGTTAACACTGAGGCAGTAAGGAAGAATGACCGCCCTAACATCTAGAGACAGCTAGTAAACACTGAGGCAGTAAGGAAGAATGAACGCCCTAACATCTAGAGACAGCTAGTAAACACTGAGGCAGTAAGGAAAAATGAACGCCCTAACATCTAGAGACAGCTAGTAAACACTGAGGCAGTAAGGAAGAATGACCGCCCTAACATCTAGAGACAGCTAGTAAACACTGAGGCAGTAAGGAAGAATGAACGCCCTAACATCTAGAGACAGCTAGTAAACACTGAGGCAGTAAGGAAGAATGAACGACCTAACATCTAGAGACAGCTAGTAAACACTGAGGCAGTAAGGAAGAATGAGAGAGCAAGACATTGAGAAAATAATTGAGTTTAAATTTATGCTGTACAAGGTTGACCAACCTCAAGGGAAGTTTGGACTCATTATTTCACACCAGCCATTTATATGTAAATAAACGTCATCATATTGTGCACTGTTGTCGGAGTCAAGTTACTCATCTAGTATTGATATCAATCGTCAGCTGTCTGCATGAACTGTTGTTGTTTTGCATCAGTAAAAAATGACTTGTATACCATCAACAGGCCTGCTTACTGTTGGGGTAGTGATACGAACAACTATACAACATCATCAGCAATGCACTACCACACATACATGTGGCTGGCAACCACATCATGTTTATTTAATTGGTGCAGAAACCACCACTGGAAGAGCACATGCATGTTTTAATGTAGGCTGTCTCCATGGTGACCAGCTGTAGTTGTGGATCTATGCTCCATAGGGCGCTTTAGGAACATGAATACATAACTCTTACATAATCAGGAAATATATCACACATTACTTAACTCTTACATATTCAGGAAATATATCACACATTACATAACTCTTACATAATCAGGAAATATATCACACATTACAAAACTATTACATAATCAGGAAATATTTCACACATTACATAACTCGAACACAATTAGGAAATATATCAAACATTACTTAACTCTTACATAATCCGGAAATTTATTACACATTACATAACTCGCACACAATTAGGAAATGTATCACCCATTACATAACTCTTACATAATCAATAAATATATCACACATTACAAAACTCTTACATAATCAGGAAATATATCACACATTACAAAATAGTCTACTGATATAACGGACTGATCCAGGCACATGGTTAATATTTGAAATAGATGCCCTGCATTGAAACGTTGCAAACACCAAACCAAATAATATGACGTAAAAGTAATGACGTATTTTTTGTTTAAGATTTTGATACCGATCACCTTGCCACGGGTAGCAAGAATGCTAGCCATGGGACACAGTCACATCCCAGTATTCAGTTTTTTCTTCATTTATTTACTTATTTATTTATTTGGTTTAAGCAAATCCAAACTCTTCGTTAAGAGATAACCCTGGACCATAAATACGAAGCAATATGAAAAATGTGTTTTTTTTTTATTAATAACATGGAAGCAGAAAACTATTGATAGAAATACAAAAAGGGCAATTTTCTGATTAATGAACAGCACTAATTAGTGCTGATGAAACATTTTGTTGTGCACATTTACGACTGGGTAGCGGCGAAAATGAAAGAACTATCATTGAGAGTGGTAGAACAGCTAAGTGCTCAATACTTTAAAATGTGCAATAAGTTGAAAATCTTTTAAATTTTGTGAGAATGTGCATAGAAAAAAAAACAAATTAAAAAAACAAAAATACGACTAGGAATGTACCGAAAACAAAATGTTATGTCTAATGCAATTGTTTAAAATAAATTAATACAAATTACAAAGCTTGAAAATCTTTCATTCAGTCTGATATTTTGTTCATATTAAAATTGTTTCCCTTTGAAAGCAAACAAGCTACCTCCACTAATTAGTCAACGATGACAGGGAGATAATTATGTAAAATATTTATGTCGTCCGTGACAAGTGTTAATTGTTACTTCCCTCACTCCAGTGTTTCTATCATTTATTACTGCATCCTGAAGGCGTTGTAGTTATACAATCCAGATATGTTTGTAATATTTCTTTGTCGCTCTCGCGACGGACTCAACCGCTGCTTACAGCATGACGTGGTTAAGTATCTTTTTACTTTATTTCCGATGTCACGTCCAATCTGAAAAGATGTGTGATCTGTCGCTTATAATGGGCGTATTTTTTTCTAATTTCTATTACGTTTTGACCGCTAGACTGTTATCTCAGTCGTTCTTTTATTAGTTTTATTTATTTGTTAGCATTGTTGTAAGCCCTGACAGGGGCTAATCGTATAAAGGACCGTGAGCTGGTTGCACATTGTCGTCACGTCGTGCGTTTATTCTAGCATAGTTGCGTATTAAATGTGTGTATTTATTTATTTTTGCAAGTGTGTTACTTTTATTTCTACAGCTATTACTACAGATTCGACGGCAGCTCTGAAATACACACGTCCTTAAAAGGTCAGCTAGCAGAAATTTAGATGCATGTGTCTTTTAGGTTGGTTCAGTTTGTGTGTTTACCGCCTGTGTCTGCCGATAGTGTCATCTTTCTTAGATCCAGCTGATTTATGACTTTGTTGATGATGATTGGTCGTAGGACCTCTAAAACTGTATTGAGTTATTCGTTCATTACATTCTTCCATTGTCAGGTTTTATTTGATGTGTCAGTGATGATCTGTCTCTATAGCTTTACGCTTTTATTTCGTTGGTGGATGACTGAGTGCTTTCTGTTCCTGCCTATATATTTATATAACTGTCAGTTGTGTAGTCAGTTGTCGAAGTTGAGTTTTGATGTGTAGTTCCTGTTTACTTGACTGTGTCTTTGTCGTCAATCTATTTCTAGTCTTAATTTTCCGAATCTTTTGGCCCAATACCATCACCAACCAAGAACTGATTTCTCGGAGCAACCAAGAGGACACGCACACCATTATAACTGCTACACGGTGGAGTTGAGTTGGCCACGTTCTCAGAAGAAATCCTGATGCCATCACAAGAACCGCTATGCTATGGACCCCTGAAGGAAAGCAAAAGAGAGGCCAACCAAAAAGAACTTTGCGGAGAACTATGGGGCCAAGATGCAAAGAATGAACCAGAGCTGGGACTCTGCACGAATGATGGCCATTGACAGAGAAAGTAGAAGCAGTTTGTTGCTACCCTACAAGTCCCCATATTTCTAGGTGGCCACAGCGACTATGGGTAGGGAGCACAGAGGCAAAAGAGGGTCAGAAGTGGGTCATGAGGAGAAACAAAGTTGAGAACGCTCTGCGTACACAAATACATTATCCCTTCTGCTAGCTCACATATGTCATAAACTACCACAACACAACAGGTAGTAACACAACTAATAATTCAACTTAATCTAAACCATGGGGGGGCCATCTAGGCGATCGTTAGGACCGTCATACTGGAGGACATCTCGACAACAGATATACATTTTTACAACAACAAAAACATGGTTTTATATGATTATATGTCAACGAAAACAGATTTATTATAACAAAATTAATTCCACTGATATCTCACATTCCTAGTAATGTTTTTGTCGTATCTCTATGGTAAACATATTTTTTTAAGTATCTTTTCCCAAGATTATTCAGTTATTCAGCACAATGTATATACAATTTCAGGTACGTAATTGCAGTCTTATAAAAAAAAGTATATAAAATAACTAAAATTATCAATGGAAAACGGGGTGCAAACAATATTACGTTAGTAATAAATAAGCAAGGAAATGTCATCACTACAGCATAGGGGAAGGAAACAAGGTGGGCAGAGCACTTCAGAGAAAAACTGAATAATGAACCACCAGAGATGCAGCTGAATGTTCCTGAGGGTGAAAATGATCTAGACGTAATTACAGACAGTCCACCAAGGGAAGAAATAATCCCAGCTATCAAAGGTTTAAAGAACGGAAAAGCTCTTGGTCACGACAGTTAAATGCTGAGTTATTTAAGAAAGACCATGATCTAGCAGCAGAACTATTAAAACCACCATTCGCACAAGTATGGAAAACAATGACAACACCAAACGAGTGGAATAAAGGAATAATTGTCAGTTTGCCCAAGAATGGCGTCTTTACAGACTGCAACAACTGGAGAGGAATTACTCTCCTCTTAGTTCCCAGTAAAACACTAGGCAGGATAATTCTCCAGCGAATTTCAAAAGCAGTAGACCATAAACTGAAGAAAGAACAAGCATGGTTCAAAAAGAAAATTGCACGTTTCATATATTCACTCACATGAACATTATACAGCAGTGCTCAGAATGGCAGATACAGCTGAACATTAACCTGGTGATTTTGAAAAGGCTTTTGACAGCATACTCAGGGACAGCCTATGGAAAATACTGAGTGTTTATGGAATTCCCAGCTGCATTGTGTCCATAATCAAAAGCCACAATGCTAACTTTACATGTAGTGTTGGGCAGAGTAACCTAACTTTTGAGTTGAAGACAGGAGTAGGACAGGGATGCTCCTTATGAACCTCTTTATTTTTGACAGTCTTAGACTGGGTGATGCGCCAGACCACAGAGGGCAGTCCAAGAGAAATAAGACGGACAACGTTTTCTACATTGGAAGATCTAGAATGCGCAGATGACACTACTCCCACAAACACATCAACACATCCTAGAAAAAAACAGATAGACTGAATAATTATAGCCTACACGTGGGTCTAAACATCAATCTAAAGAAGACAGAGGTCATGCAGAGGACAACAACCTCCAGCATTAGAATGAAGGCAGAGGCAGCCCTAAGGTGGCTGTCTGAAACTTCTTTAACAAGGGCAGTTATTTAGTCAGAAACTCAGTCCATGCTTCGGAAAACCAAAAATGGATGGCTACGGCATGAACTGAAAACTTCCATAGAAGATTCGAACCTTCATGAACTGGTCTGGATCTACTGTCCTGGGTCAATTGGCAACGAAGGAGCTTGCAGACTAGGTTCAAGAGCACTCAGATTGGGTTCATTGGATATGGAGAAGGGAGAGATACTGGGAACTTTTAATGATCGCCTATTAGAGAATGACACTACAATCGATCGATCATCAGGTCTAAGATTGCCGGAGTTTGGGATTAGCCGTAAGACTGGCAGGGATTGACGTATGAGGGGATGCATCCGGCGTGTATACAACCATGGCGCAACAGGGACAATCAACATTTATTCCCTTCAACATTTGCTGAGGGCGACTGAGCACATGTGGGTTTGCCCGTAATGCAATGACGTCGATTCTGAATAGTAATTATTAAAATTATAATTATAATGATAATGATAATAATAATGAGAAGAAGAAGAAGAACGTATAATTATTACATATTCACAGTATTATGTATTCAAATATCAAATACTTCAGACATTGAATTATGTGTCTTCTTCTTGTTTAATCCTTAGCCGCCGACTATCAAAGCAGTCAGTGACCAGCACGCCTGGTGATAAACGAGCGCAAAGGCATTATTGCTCTATCTTTTCCTACATCTTTCGTATTGTATTTTCTCCGACATTTGCTCTTTCATCTCATATGTGCGACCCACATTTGCTATTTCATCGTTGTGATTACTCGCGACCGGTATCTAGAGAACCACATTTGTTCTTTCATCGGGGGAAATAAAAGTCCTTTGATTGAGTCACCATGCCCGACATTATAGTTTGAAGCCCACATTGCATCGTGATAAATTTGGTAAAAACACATATAGTCATCCTAATCAAACATCGGGGCATGCTGTAATTTCTGTGACACCACATTGGACGCCCAGATTGGCCAGGGGAAAACGTCTCATGCTGTAATGGTGTTATCTTTAGTCGGCTGCGGTTTAGACAAGCGTTGGTTTACCACATTGGACGCCCAGCTTGGCCAGGTGACTTCCAGAAATATATAATACCGCATAATCTACTAGAGTGAGGCAGTCCAGTTTTTTACCTTGTGAGGAAGAGATTAAACCCAAAAAAGCATAGCCTAATACACGTGTTTATTCAGAGTTGATGATAATTCAGTTCTGTGATTAATTGTGTTCTTAAAGGATTTTGCGAAGGGAAAAGAAGGTTAGTAGATCTTATACTTATTAATACATTTTCTTTTTTTTGTTTATTTTAACCTCACAGCTAAAATGTGCGAAAGATAAAGTTTCAAATAATTCTTGGCATAACTAATTAATAAAATCAGAAGATTTTCCTAGAAGATGATAGGATGATAGGAGGTAATTAATAGTTCATATTTCACCTTTTTTATCATCATCACAGTCTCCCATGCGCACACACTCTCATGCACAAGATATTTAACATCATTAGAATTGAACTCAGAGAGAGAGAGATGAATAATGAGCAGTAGTTTAAATGAAAGTCAACCAGTGATGTTAAATGTGAAAACTTACGAAGACTTTTGTGTGTCTTCAGTTCATCAGAAGTCTGAGTCTACACGCAACGTGTCTGACGTCTAACCAGAAATAAGTTATCAAAAACGGACATTTGGCTAGCAGAATTCGCCATAGGACATCTTTCATTCCTCAATTAAAAAGGAATATTGTCTCACCCACAAGTCATAAGGTGGACGCAACATTTTTTGTCACCATATACTGCTTGCTCACAAGTTCAATACAGAGTTATCACAAGTTCAATACAGAGTCATCATAAATTCAAATCACTCGAAAGATCATTATTATCTGAAGTCAAGCAAAAGAGCTCAAAAGAGGAATCGCATATTTATAGCAAGTGCAACACCCTCTTAAGCGCATTCTATGAAGCAGACTCGAAAGTATATGGAACACGACTACATACGCAAGATTATGAGTCTACATATCACTAACATTTCGTGAAGATATCCAGTCTGACCAGTAACGTCGGGAGATTAGACAACAGACCTTTTGTTCATATGACAGCTATTAACTGTTGATCAACACTACAGAGATATACTAAAACAGTGAAGGAATATACATAGATATCTCGTAAGCGTTCTCCGTACGACAACAGTATTCATCAGAACGTCCTCAGCTTAGAGATACCCCACTCGATATAACGTATAACAACTTGGGACATTTTATGCATACATGTGAATCCTCATATCTAGGAGAAGCATTTAGAGACACATGGACTGTGTAGAGTACTCACCATTTTGGTAACACGTATTATATCACATCATCATTTCACTTTACACCAGTTCATTCTTAATTAACTATTACTTAATTAACTGTAATTTTATTATCTCATCTGTGTGTTTTGTGTGAATCGTCTTTCACCATCATCACGTTCTAACCATTACTAACCCTATATGTGTGGATATTTCATTAATAAACCCAACGATCGGTTGATCATTATCAAGAGTTTGTTAATGTATCACTCGTGCTGTCGGTGTTACATATTCACCTATAGGAACCTTTCTCTACTCAGATGAGGTTGGGGGCTTTTTCTTTACGGGATCTAAGGGCAGAAGCTAAGGTCGTGGGGAAACAGAACTCTTTCCATACTTAATTAGAAAACACTGTCTAGTGGAAAGCATTCACATTCCTGTCTTCTTGTCCCTATCTCGAATAGGTCTTTATTCTTTCTTAACGAGCCAATTTCTAGAGACCTTATATCTATATCTCATAGACTATTCCTGGCAAAAACTACTGTAGTAGTTGCCCCAGTGACTCACCACACGACAATTGTGGACTCGTCTTGGGATTAGTGAACCCGGACTTAGAAGTGTGATAAATCACATTTTCATCCCTACTATACAGTTGCGATAATTGCAAAATTGTAGGCATTTTGAGGGATTACCTTCTAGACTGACTCTTACTATAATTTGTCTATTTCATATGGGGGATAATTTATATCTCTAAAGCACGAGTGATACTTTTTAAATTAAGTGACAAACGGACAGATTAAGCACTTTTTGAGAACAAAGGATACTGTAGGGTACTGATTTTTAAAATCTTTTTCTGTAACTGCTGGGAAAATTTTATCATAAATATTTAGCAAATTTTTCATAGAAAACTTCGAGATAATCTGTTACATAATTTTTCAGAATATGCTGAGTGAGTGATTTTTTAAAGAACTATTTGAACTTGATTACTAATTTAAACCTAGCTGGTTTTAAAGAGATAATTACTTGTGCGAGTCTAAACAATTTGCTTGGAGGTCACTGCCAATTTTTCCCTTCGTGAACCCATACTGCATATCATGGCAGATGCCGCAAAAATTAGGACTAGTTTAATGGAGGCAGGGCGTGAATTCGGGTTAAGTGGAAAAGACCTGATGAAATATGTAAGCGAGGAAACTGATAAACTCCATGAAAGAGAGATGGAAATGTAGAAACTTACAACGGAGAAGGCCGCAGCAGAAGCAGCGGAGCGGAAAGAAGCAGCAGAAGCAGCGGAGCGGAAAGAAGCAGCAGAAGCAGCGGAGCGGAAAGAAGCAGCAGAAGCAGCGGAGCGGAAAGAAGCAGCAGAAGCAGCGGAGCGTAAAGAGAAAGCCGCAGCAGAGCATGCACTTAAGATGAAGCAACTGGAAATCCAGGGACAGACCAATCAAATAGAGCTGGCAAAAAGTGCAGCGGCTTCCAACTGTGATGGAGGGTACTCACCCCGCTCAGATGGTGTGCCTACTTCGCAACCTGCGCCACCCAATGCCATGAACTTTCCGCTGGAACCTTTTTCAGAAAGGAACGATACCATGGACGCCTTTTTAGACCGCTTCGAACGCTTTGCAACAGGGTTTGGACTTGAAGAACGGAAGTGGAACTTGAAACTTTCCCAGGGCCTAAGAGGAGCCGCCTACGAAGTTTTTAATAAACTTCCGGCCGGAGAGCAAGATGACTATCAGGCATTGAAAAAAGCTCTCTTGGTGAGGTACGAGCTTCATTCAGAGGCTTACCGAAAAAAATTTCGAGGTTCTAGGAAGGAAGCCGGAGAGACTTTCTCACAGTTCGCAGCCCGTATTGAAGACTACCTAGTGAAGTGGTGTACACTGGGAAACTTTACCGAGAACTATGACGGGTTGAAAGAGCTGATTGTGATAGAGCAACTAAAAGAATCTATGTCGGTGGAAATGCGTAGATTTCTCACTGAAAACGGCGCTGACCGGTTAGAAAATATTCTTACACTGGCAGAGCGATTCCAAAATGCTCTCATGGAGTCTCAAGGAGCCAGAAAGTTTTCGGATCAGGCGCCAAGGCAACCTGCTCGCTCCCAACCAGACCAACAAAGCAAAGGACCACACATCTCGCATAAACAGCACGCAAAACAAGATAACTACAAAGAGCAAAACAAGAAAAATGCTGCGCCACACCAGAGACATGGAGATAAATGGTGCAAGTACTGTCGCTTGAACAATCACAACACTAATGAGTGCAAGCGCAGACCTCCTCCCCAACATGCTGCCTGTCTGCAGACAAAATCGTCACCCCGGAAGGAGCAGAGGACCGGAAACGTTTCTCATCCTCCCGTCATCGAATCAGTCCTCGTAAACGGACAATCTGTGGAGTGCCTTTATGACACTGGACTTGCTTTCGATGCGGTGGTCAGGGCATCTCTTGTCACCCCTGACCAGATAACAGAAGAGAGTGTCGACATCCAAGGTCCGACGAAGGATGTTGCACCCATGACACTGCCAATTGCACTTATCAGAGTGGAATCTCGTTATGTGACAGGAGAGATTCGTGCAGCTATCATGGAAGAACCAATCTACTCTTTAATCTTGGGATGTAGATATGTGTTCCTTGGAGAACCTACTCAACCACTAGTCATGGCGGCCGTACAGACTAGAGGACAGTCAAGAAAAGACGCAGAGCAGGAACCTCCTACCAATATCCTCCCCGAGGAATTGAAGAGGGCCCAAATGGAAGATTCCTCACTGGCGCCCTGTTTTAAAAAATTACCTAGGACACACAACCCACCTACCAAGGGAGACTTCTTTATGAAAAATGGATTGATGTATCGCCGAGCTGGAAATGAAGGACAGGAACACAACCAATTAGTAGTTCCTGCAACCTATAGGAACCAGGTGCTTGAGATGGGCCACTCTATCCCATTTAGTGGACACATGGGAATGAGCGCCACGACTCAAAGGATCGCCTGCCACTATTATTGGCCAGGGATCACCGGCGACATTGAACGTTTCGTCAAGTCTTGTCCTCAGTGCCAGAAAGTTGCACCAAAACACTGGACGGCACCCGCGACCCTTGGGGAGATGCCAATCTTGGGCACCCCATTTGAAAGAGTGGCCGTGGATATAATTGGACCTCTGCTGAGAACTAAGAAGAGGAACTCCCATATCCTTACCTTAGTGGACACCTGTTCCATGTGGGGCGAAGCCATAGCCATGCCAGCATGCGACTCAGTGCATGTAGCTGACGCTTTACTGAATATCTTTACTAGATTGGGCTTCCCGCATGAAATTCTCACAGACAACGGGTCACAATTTAGAGGCAAGTTGACAGAGGAGGTGCTTAGAATATTCAAGACTAGGCATATCCATACTTCGCCCTATCACCCCCAAAGTAACGGGCAAGTAGAGCGGTTTAACGGGACGCTCACCTCTATTCTTCGGAAGTTGGCACAGGAGAAGCCAGAAACTTGGGATCAGTATCTTCCTGCCGCATTATTTGCTTATAGGGAAGTACCGCATGCGTCAACTGGAGTTCCTCCGGCCACATTACTCTTCGGAAGACCTATTAAAGGTCCATTAGAAGCATTACTAAGAACATGGACAGATGCCAAAGCAGACGACACTGTCACATCAGCCTTCCAGTACGTCACAGACTTGAAACAACGCCTGAAGACTGGCTGGGAATTAGCCACAGCGAAAGTACGGGAGGCTAGGCGGAAACATGCCAAATATTACAATCGCAATGCGAAGGACCGAGAACTAGCAGTAGGAGAGAAGGTGCTACTTCTTCTGCCAAGTAGCAGTAATAAATTGCAGATTTGCTGGAGGGGACCCTACAAAGTGGCGGAAAAGATTTCTCGCACCAACTATAAAATCGCCGTGAACGGAAAGCAGAAAATTTATCACTTAAATCTGCTTAAGAAGTTTTACGAGCGAGCCCCTGCCGAACCAGCGCACCTCATGACTATGGCCATTGCTATGCAAATGGAAGAAGAGCCATTATCATCCGTAGAGTACCCGGTGATACAGGAGGAATCACATTTAGTTGTGAAAATAAGCTCCACCTTAACGGAAGCCCAGCAAGAAAAAGTAAGGAGATTGATGGAAAACCACGCCGACTCTCTGACAGACAAACCGGGCCGGACAAACCTGATGGAGTTTGACATGGAAGTCACGGATCCTACGCCTGTCCGAATGAGAACCTATCCGATTCCGTATGCCAAGGCGACGGCATTAAAGCAAGAAATTGATTACTTACTTAAGGAAGGCATAATTTCGAAGTCGGAGTCCCCTTACAGTGCGGGAGTGGTGCTGTTACGCAAACCCAGTGGAGAACACCGCCTGTGCATCGACGACCGACAGCTGAATGCGTTAACACAGTTCCAGCCAGAACCGTTACCGGACCAAAACCAGCTATTTACTAAGCTGAGCAGGGCTCGCTATTTTTCAAAGATCGACCTCAGTAAAGGGTACTATCAAATACCGGTAAAAGCTGAGGTGAGGAACCTGTTAGCCTTCAGTACTCCAGATGGACTGTAAAAGGTTCTTTCTTCTTTTTTTTTGTTTATCTCCCACTCTGTAAAGTGTCAGTCTGTATGCTCTGTAAGGAAGAGTGGTGTGTTGTTCAAATCAGGCATGCTCCCGTCTACCCAGCTGTAAATGGGTAACTCATCCTAGTCCTGAGTTAGGGAAGGCAAAGGCTCCAGGGGAAGCAGGCCCTAAACTTGGTCCCTTCAACCGACGCAGGATGGTGTATGTATGGAGTAGAAGTGTAGAGTGTGATTACCGCGAATGGTGTACTGTTCGTGTGCTGACCAATATAACCACTCATACACTTGTGTCTACAAGGCACCAATGCAGACTGCTGGAATCTTTGTTTACTCAATTTATTCAGACGTACACACTGGGACATACGAGTACATCATGGTATGTTGACATATCAATTTGTAGGTATACATAACAGATCTGAAGTCATGACACATTCAGAAATAATGGGTAGTACATCAAAAGTTCAATGTCATGATACATTATGGCCGCATCCCCTATCTGACTAAACGCGTCAGTGAAGGCAGATCGGTAAATAACTAAAGTTACTTGACGTCCATAGTTTGTAGTATATATTATGAAACCACGAAAGGGGGGTTTCTAGCAAGATTGAGATCTCCCTGTCACTGTCCGATAATAGGATAAATAATCTGTTCTCTTGGCAGTGATCAAAACATATGATGACCGAAATCTAACATGGCCGCCTCCCTGAGTTGTCGTTCACTCATTCATAGGAAGGAGAATATAAGCCAGAGTTAATTTATAATGGGTATATAAATGATTTCATAAATGTTTCCATACAGCTCTACGGTGATCAGGTTAATTCACGTAGCCATAACCGCTGTAGGAAAGTCTGTCATCTTCGTCGATACAAAACACGACCCTAGCGATACGAAGCACAATGTTCCATCTAGGTCGAATCGACATGAGATCATCAAAATACGGTCTGGCAATACATGGAGTCCGAATTATACATTGTACCGTACCTTAGGAGAGTCTCTAACATAAACTCTAGTAGAGATACCATCTCCTTTAGAAGAAAACCACTTCATGAATCATATTTCCTTAAGAATCTACCAGCCCTTTGAAAAGTGCGTACCCGCCATTATCACGGTACATCGGAACTCATCACGACTTGACAAGACAACTCATACTTCCGCTAGACCGGAATAATAAGAATCTAGTCCCGCCTACCCATCCAAAATATACAATATAGGACTGATTCTACTTGTACTAATAATATGTAATACATATGAATTCAGGCCATAAACATAATAAGCAAATTAATCTATTTTCTGGCCCTAAAAATAAGTACAAATATAAGAGCAATATCCGTGCGCCGGATCAATATCAAAAACGATTACTCCTATAATCAAAAGTGTGAATCAAACATGGATTATCTCGCTTTCCCCATAGACAGCATTCTCATACACAAATGAATGAATGTCTATATTTTTCCCATATTAAATAGCCATATCGATTTTTGTAATATGTGCGTCAAAATATGCACGCAACATGGACACTTCGAGTTTAATGTGATGCCATTGGGACTGAACTTAAGAATGCTACATCATCTGCGAAATCCAGGTCCCCCAGGAATTTTCCATTTGTCCATTTTATACCCAATTGTTCATTGTGGGTATAGTTTCTCATAACCCAATCAATAGCTATTCCAAAAAGTAGTGGTGACATAATACAGCCTTGTTTCACCCCTGTTTCTACTGTAAACCATTCTGTATTCCCTTTATTTGTTCTAACACAACATCTTGCATTGTCATATAGCGCTTTGATTATATTCACATATTTTGTTGGAAAACCATAGATTGTAAGTATCTTCCACAATGATGGGCGGTGTAGACTATCAAAGGCTTTTTGAAAATCGACGAAGGTGATAATAAGTGGCGATTGCCTTTCCACTGATTCTTCTATAATTGTTCTTAGTGTGAATATTTGATCAATACATGATCGTTTCGGCCTGAAACCCGCTTGTTCTTCTCTGATCTTTTCGTCAGCATGCAATTTAAGTCTTTCTAACATCATGCAACATAATAATTGTCCAGGTACTGATAATAGAGATATACCACGCCAGTTATTACAGTCTGATAGATCACCTTTCTTCGGTAACTTTACAATAATACTGTCTTTCCATTGTTGTGGTGGTTGTCTGATGTGCAAGAGCTAAGAGGAGTGGCGTCACAACGAACAACCTGGAGAGCACTGGTTTCTGCCTTATGCGCCGTGTTTGGCGCTTAAAGAATTTTATTATTATTATTATTATTGGGACTGAACAATGCTCCTAGTGTCTTCACAAGGATGATGCGAAAGTTATTGGATCCTTTGAATCATCCCGCCATCAGCAATTTTATGGATGATATCCTAGTAGCTACTGAATCGTTTGAAGAACATATATCAGCGCTATCCTTGCTGTTTAATCGACTCAGAGAAGCGGAACTAACCTCCCGCCCAACCAAATGTCAAATTGGGTGTGAACAGCTAGAGTTCCTAGGACATACTATATCCCATGGGACCATGTTCCCCGAGACTCAAAACGTTGAGAAGCTGAGAAATGCACCGAGACCGTCCACTAAAAGGGATGTCCGGTCATTTGTATTTCTCTGTGGATTCTACCAGAGATATATAAAGGATTTTAATAGCCTCTGTGCGCCGCTTACATCGCTAACCAAGAAAGGAAACCCAGATAAATTGACATGGTCAGCAGAATGTGAACATGCATATGCCCTCTTAAAAGAGAAACTCACCACTAAACCTATTTTACGGCTCCCGGATTTAACTAGAAAATTCATCTTGCGCACAGATGCCAGTAACATTGGAATCGGGGCTACATTACTACAGCCAGATGACAGGAGCCCACCAAATCTATTTCCGGTCGCATATGCGAGTCGGAAGTTAAACCGAGCAGAACAAAACTATTCCACAATCGAAAAGGAATGTTTGTCCCTCGTCTGGGGAATACAAAAATTTCAAGCATACCTGTACGGAAGGAAATTTACAATCCAGAGTGATCACCAACCTCTGACCTTCCTCACCAATTCAAAGAATTTGAATGCTAGACTGATGAGGTGGTCGCTTGTTCTACAACCTTACACGTTCCAAGTGGATTATATCCAAGGAAAACATAACGTAGGAGCGGATTTTTTAAGCCGTCATCCTATGAGGCAGGACGGAGAGCACAGACAAGTAGAGGAAAGGGTGGAAACCGGAGAGAAAAACGAAGATGAGGAAAAGGATTAAAGAATCCCGAGCAAGAAGGCTAAGCTCTCCTGAGTACGATTGACATCACACTTGAGGAGGGGCTATTGTGATAAACGAGCGCAAAGGCCTTATTGCTCTATCTTTTCCTACATCTTTCGTATTGTATTTTCTCCGACATTTGCTCTTTCATCTCATATGTGCGACCCACATTTGCTATTTCATCGTTGTGATTACTCGCGACCGGTATCTAGAGAACCACATTTGTTCTTTCATCGGGGGAAATAAAAGTCCTTTGATTGAGTCGCCATGCCCGACATTATCGTTTGAAGCCCACATTGCATCGTGATAAATCTGGTTAAAAAACATATGGTCATCCTAATCAAACATCGGGGCACGCTGTAATTTCTGTGACACCACATTGGACGCCCAGATTGGCCAGGGGAAAACGTCTCATGCTGTAATGGTGTTATCTTTAGTCGGCCGCGGTTCAGACAAGCGTTGGTTTACCACATTGGACGCCCAGCTTGGCCAGGTGACTTCCAGAAATATATAATACCGCATAATCTACTAGAGTGAGGCAGTCCAGTTTTTTACCTTGTGAGGAAGAGATTAAACCCAAAAACGCATAGCCTAATACACGTGTCTATTCAGAGTGGATGATAATTCAATTCTGTGATTAATTGTGTTCTTAAAGGATTTTGCGAAGGAAAAAGAAGGTTAGTAGATCTTATACTTATTAATACATTTTCTTATTTTTGTTTATTTTAACCTCACAGCTAAAATGTGCGAAAGATAAAATTTCAAATAATTCTTGGCATAACTGATTAATAAAATCAGAAGATTTTCCTAGAAGATGATAGGATGATAGGAGGTAATTAATAGTTCATATTTCACCTTTATCATCATCACAGTCTCCCATGCGCACACACTCTCATGCACAAGATATTTAACATCATTAGAATTGAACTCAGAGAGAGAGAGATGAATAATGAGCAGTAGTTTAAATGAAAGTCAACCAGTGATGTTAAATGTGAAAACGTACGAAGACTTCTGTGTGTCTTCAGTTCATCAGAAGTCTGAGTCTACACGCAACGTGTCTGACGTCTAACCAGAAATAAGTTATCAAAAACGGACATTTGGCTAGCAGAATTCGCCATAGGACATCTTTCATTCCTCAATTAAAAAGGAATATTGTCTCACCCACAAGTCATAAGGTGGACGCAACATTTTTTGTCACCATATACTGCTTGCTCACAAGTTCAATACAGAGTTATCACAAGTTCAATACAGAGTTATCACAAGTTCAATACAGAGTCATCATAAATTCTAATCACTCGAAAGATCATTATTATCTGAAGTCAAGCAAAAGAGCTCAAAAGAGGAATCGCATATTTATAGCAAGTGCAACACCCTCTTAAGCGCATTCTATGAAGCAGACTCGAAAGTATATGAAACACGACTACATACGCAAGATTATGAGTCTACATATCACTAACATTTCGTAAAGATATCCAGTCTGACCAGTAACGTCGGGAGATTAGACAACAGACCTTTTGTTCATATGACAGCTATTAACTGTTGATCAACACTACAGAGATATACTCAAACAGTGAAGGAATATACATAGATATCTCGTCAGCGTTCTCCGTACGACAACAGTATTCATCAGAACGTCCTCAGCTTAGAGATACCCCACTCGACATAACGTATAACAACTTGGGACATTTTATGCATACATGTGAATCCTCATATCTAGGAGAAGCATTTAGAGACACATGGACTGTGTAGAGTACTCACCATTTTGGTAACACGTATCATATCACATCATCATTTCACTTTACACCAGTTCATTCTTAATTAACTATTACTTAATTAACTGTAATTTTATTATCTCATCTGTGTGTTTTGTGTGAATCGTCTTTCACCATCATCACGTTCTAACCATTACTAACCCTATATGTGTGGATATTTCATTAATAAACCCAACGATCGGTTGATCATTATCAAGAGTTTGTTAATGTATCACTCGTGCTGTCGGTGTTACATATTCACCTATAGGAACCTTTCTCTACTCAGATGAGGTTGGGGGCTTTTTCTTTACGGGATCTAAGGGCAGAAGCTAAGGTCGTGGGGAAACAGAACTCTTTCCATACTTAATTAGAAAACACTGTCTAGTGGAAAGCTTTCGCATTCCTGTCTTCTTGTCCCTATCTCGAATAGGTCTTTATTCTTTCTTAACGAGCCAATTTCTAGAGACCTTATATCTATATCTCATAGACTATTCCTGGCAAAAACTACTGTAGTAGTTGCCCCAGTGACTCACCACACGACAGTAGGGCAGCAACAAAATGCTTCATCTTTTCTCGGTAGGAGGCCATCCTTCGTGCAGTAACCCAGCTCTAGTTCATTATTTGCATCTCGGCCTTTAGGGTTCTCCGTCAAGATGTCAAGTTAGCATAGTGGCTTTTGATTAAGGACACAATGCAGCTGGGAATACCATAAACCCTCAGTATCTTCCATAGGCTGTCCCTGAGAATGCTGTCAAAAGCCTTTTCAAAATCAGCAAAGTTAATGTATAGCTTTATCTGCCATTCTGAGCCCTGCTGTATTTTTTCCCCTTAACCAGTGACACTTGGGCTTTCAGCCCTTCGGCCCAATGACATGTCATTGCGAGGCTGGGGAGCCTGTGAACTTTCCTTCCAACCCGGTCAGGAGCTTTGCTACTTCCCATCTACAGAGGGTTTATCTCAGGAGCCGTTCAGGTTATTCAGTCAAAATCCTGGTCGCTGACACTCTTTCAAATGCTGACGTCCGTGGCTTGAACCTTGAAAATCTGGTCGCCAGCGCAACGTTGTAACCATTACACCAGCGCGGCTCCCAGCGCTGCTGTATAATGTTCATGTGGTGAATATATGAAATGTGCAATTTCCTTTTTGAACCATGCTTGTTCTTTCCTCAGTTTATAGTCTACTGCTTTTGAAATTGGCTGGAGAATTATCCTGCCTAGTGTTTTATTGGGAACGAAGATGAGAGCAATTCCTCTCCAGTTGCTGTAGTCTACAAGACGCCATTCTTGGGCAAACTGACACTTATTCCTTTATTCCACTCCGTTGGTGTTGTCACTGTTTCCATACTTATGCGAATGGTGGTTTTAATAGTTCTGCTTCTAGTTCATGGTCTTTCTTAAAAAACTCAGCATTTAAATGTCGTGACCAGGAGCTTTTCCATTCTTTAACCCGTTGACAGCTGTGATTATTTTTTCCCTTGGTGGACTGTCTGTATTTACGTCTAGATCATTTTCAGCCCCAGGAACATTCAGCTGCATCTCTGGTGGTTCCTTATTCAGGTTTTCTCTGAAGTGCTCTGCCCATCTTGTTTATTTCCCCTATGCTGTAGTGATGACATTTCCTTGCTTATTTATTACTAACGTAATATTGTTTGCACCTCGTTTTCCGTGGATGGTTTTAGTTATTTTATATACTTTTTTTTATAAGGCTGCAATTACGTACCTGAAATTGTATACGCATTTTGCTGAATAACTGAATAATGGTGGGGAAAAGATACTTTAAAAAATATTTATAACCATAGAGATGTTACAAAAACATTACTAGGAAGGTGAGATACCAGTGGCATTAACTTTGTTGTAATAAATATGTTTTCTTTGACATATAATCATATATAACCATGTTTTTGTTGTTGTAAAAATGTATATATGTTGTCGAGATGTCCTCCAGTATTACGGTCTTAGAGATCGCATAGATGGCCACTGTTAAGGATAGATTTGAGATGCAGATAAAATTGTGTGACATGTTACTACACGCTAGCACATTTCCATTTTTATGTGAGGAATTGTGTTCACTACGGTTTGCACGAAGCGTCCACCCGTGGTGAGCGATGCGTTCACCCGTGTTAAGCGACGGTCAACTAGTGACGTTTCGGTCACATGTCGTGGGGTTCAGTGTGTAAATTAATTAAGCTTCCGTCTTTGTGTTTGCGTCCGAGAGAGATGTAATTTTTTCGAGCTCTGGGATAATGGAGCGTGATTTATAAATATATATTGTGGCATTGTTGATTTTCGGAGGCCGCCACGTTATGTGTAAGATGGTTCATAAAAACGTATCTAGAAGTTCATACCATAAATTATTACAAGTAACTTTGAGATCATGAGGCAACTAATATTTTGTTTGGCCTGATTTCTTCTGCCGCATTACTTTGGTTTTCGTGGATTTGCCCGAACCTTTAGTACAACGGCCAGGATTGAGTGGAGATGAGAGGATTGTATTATTATCATATTATTGCCACTTAAAGATACCTAACGTTTGAACCTTATTGACGGACCAGAGATAATCTACTACGCTTATCCATTGCCATGTACTTTTGATGTTTGATGGACCATTGTGAAGTGACTTTATATATTAAATGTCAACCATGTTTTTTTCCCGTGGACCTGTTCACCTACCGGCTTTATTATGTGTACTGACCATAATGTCCTGAATGAACACCTGCTATCATTCGCGTATACATGCATGATCCTCTAATTTATCCCCACCGTAACACCATATAATTTGGTGGCCAGTATGGTTTTGGATCGATACTTTCATCAGGACATGGTTTTCAAATTCATGTAAGCAAGTATACCTTCATACTTTGCATATCTACAGCAAATCTATGTATATTCGATCGTCACTCCTGTTCAACGTGTTATTGTAAACACACCATTTCGTGAACCCAGTCATTGTCAACGGGTCCAGTTGGATAACGAACTTTGCCACTGCGCATATCCAATGTTCCAGTTTCAATGTCCTATTGTTCGCTGTAACGTTCAAGATTACAATTTCAAGCCAACCAGTTTCCAAGTTTATTTCGTGTTCCAGTCTACATCACTTCGTTTATAAGATTCTTTCAAGTTTCAAGTCCTGCCACGGCGATGTCAAGTTATTTTGTCAACACAACGTTTCAAGATCTACACAGTTCATGATGCCCATCTGATTGAGACCGTGTACTATTTACATTTTATCCGTGCTTCACTTGTATTGAGGGACAGCGTTTTCCAGTGTTGACACCTTTTTCCGGACTTGCATCTGATCGGATTACGATAAGATAAGTGCCTGTTAATACACTCTTGTATCTTTGCCGTGGTGTAAGCCTTTTTCATATCTGTATTATTCGTTTCTTGGTTTCTATGTCTTTGTATAAATCTGTTGTTAGCGACACATGTCATTATAAAATGACCGCTCAGCAGATATTTCTATAGGTTTTGCTTACATTTCTCAAGCAGTGAAATTTCCGGCCTGAGGTTACTCACCGACGTGGTTCACTGCCTGTTTAGTGTGACCTAATTTGTTAGGTGTGCTGCCCCGTCTTTTTAGTTGTCAGTTTTTGTAGTGTGTTGGTTTTGTTTTCTTTTCCTTAGTTGACAACCATTCTGTTCGTAATGCTAGTCTAACCTTCTATCACTTGTTTACATTTATATATATTGTTACAGGTCCTGTCCAGTTTTTTGTTTTGTTTTAAGCAGTAAGTCTGTTCTATTTGTTATTTCTCCTTAGTTTCCCATTTGCATTCTTTGTCGTTTACTTGCTGCTATTATTACATTGTCTTGTCACTTATACTTGTCGTATTGTTTAGTTCCATCAATTCTATTCTTGTACATTACATTTTTTCTCCTCTCTTTCTCGTTTTCCTCGTATCTTTACTACTGTTGATCTGTCATACTATATTATTTTGTTATTGATTAGAAATATTAAGAATCTATTTGCATTGATAATATTGCAAAGCATAAAGCTAATGAATTGGTATTGACGGACTAATTGAGATATATTTATTACATAATTTATAATATTGATAGTAAGATACTGAAGAATAAATAATGGAGTATCAGGAATTTATTACTATGGGCCAAGAATATGGTTACAAGGCGAAGGAATTAATGGACTTTGCCAAAGCGGAATTCAATTCCAAAGAAAATAAAGAAGCCCTAGAGAATAAGAGACAGAGAGATGCTCGGTATGAGGAGCGAGAGCTCAGAAAAGCAGAGCTACTTGCAGAAGAGAACAAAAGGATTGCAGAACAACAAGAGAAAAAGTTGCAACAAGCTGCTGAAGCAGCAAAGCTTGCACATGAAGAGAAAATGGCGACTTTACATATTGAAAAAAAAAGTGCAACATCAGAGTAGACAAAATGATGACTCTGAACATAGTGGTTCCTCTAGCAACCACGACAGCGGGTTTGTTAAATTTCGTTTGCCTTTGTTTAAGTCAGAAATAGACGACATTTCGTCCTTCTTACAACGCTATGAAAATGTTTGTGATGAAAAAAATCTTGATAGGTCTCATTGGTGTACAAGATTGATGGATTTAATGAATGGTGAATCCTTAACGGCTCTGTGCCAATTGGACGGGCAGAATAGACGCAGTTATGATGCTGCTAAAATATTATTATTAAAACTTCATCAGTTAGACGCTGAAGGTTATCGTATGAAGTTCAAACATATGATTCCCGAAACTGGTAAAGATTTTACACAGTTTGTAGCTGCAACTCTTCTTTCTTCTTCTTTGATCCTTAGCCGCCGACCGTCAAAGCAGTCAGTGGCCATCACGCCTAGTGGCGTCTTGTAGTGCAACAACAAATTGATTCCACTTTACTCGGTCGGTGGCCATCCTTCGTACAGTGCCCCAACTCTGGTTCATTCCCATCATCTCAGCCTCCACAGTACTCCGCCAGGTTGTTTTTGGTCGGCCTCTCTTTCATTTTCCTTCAGGGGTCCAAAGCATAGCTGTTCTTGTGATGGCATCGGGGTCTCTTCTGAGGACATGACCAACCCAGCTCCAGCGTCTGCCAGCTATGATAGTGTGCATGTCCTCTTGCTTGCTACGAGTAAGCAGATCTTGGTTAGTGATGGTATTCGGCCAAAAGATTCGGTGAATTTTTCTTAGGCATGTTGTGTGAAAAGAGGACAATTTCGACATTTCCTTCTCTGTAACTCTCCAGCATTCAGCACCATAGAGAAGCACAGAAAGCACACAGCTCTGATATAATCTTAATTTTCTGCTTGTGCTGTATTGGGAGGACTTCCAGATGTTGTTACGCTAAAGAAGGCTGTTCTTGCCTTATTCATTCTGATGTTGATGTCTTTGCCTGCCCCGCCGTCTGGTGTTACTATGCTTCCTAGGTATGTGAAGGTATCTGTCTGTACCAATTGCTGATTCCTTACTGATATGGGCTCAGGGTTGCTCACACTGATCGTCATGACCTCAGATTTCTTTAAATTGATGTTCAAGCCCACCTGCTAGCTGAACTTGTTAAGTCTATCCGTTTTTTCCTGGATGTGTTGATGTGAATGTGCTAGTAGTGCAATGTCATCTGCATATTCCCTATCTTCCAGTGTAGAAAATGTAGTCCATCTTATTCCTCTTGGACTGCCCTCTGTTGTCTGGCGCATCACCCAGTCTATGACTGTTAAAAATAGAGTGGTTGACAAGGGGCATCCCTGTCGTACTCCTGTCTTCACCTCAAAGGTTAGGTTGCTCTGCCCAATACTACACGTAAAGTTGGCATAGAGGCTTTTTATGATTGACACTATGCAGCTTGGAATTCCATAAGCCCTCAGTATTTTTCATAAACTGTCCCTATGTATGCTGTCAAAAGCCTTTTCAAAATCAACGAAATTAATGTAAAGCTGTCTTTGCCATTTTGAGCACTGCTCTATAATGTTCCTGAGAGTGAATATATGATCTACACATCTTCTATTCTTTCTAAATCCTGCTTGTTCCTTCCTCAGTTTGTGGTCTACTGCCTTTGAAATTCTCTGTATAATTATCCTGCCTAGTATTTTGCTGGGAACTGAGAGAAGAGTGATTCCTCTCCAATTATTGCAGTCTGCAAGATCTCCCTTCTTGGGCAACTTGACAATTATTCCTTTGTTCCACTCTGATGGTGTTGTCCCCGTTTTCCAGACTTGTGCAAATAGTGGTTCTAATAGTTCTGCTGCTAGCTCAGGGTCTGTCTTAAATAGCTCTGCATTTAAGTTATCATGGCCCGGAGTTTGCCGTTCTTTAACCCTTTGATTGCTGTGATGATTTCTTCTTTTCGTGGAATGTCTGTATTCACATCTAGATCGTTTTCAGCTTCAGGAACATTCAGTTGTGTCTCTGGTGGTTCCTTGTTCAGAATTTCTCTGAAGTGCTCTGCCCATCTTGTTTCCTGTCCCTCTGCTGTCGTGATGAGATTACCTTGCTTATCTCTTACTAATGTAATATTGTTTGCACCTCGTTTTCCGCTGATGAATTTAGTTATTTTATATACTGTGCTTTGTTCATTTCTCAGTGCTGCCTCCTCTGCCTGTCTTGCAAGATCGTCTAGGAAATTCATTTTGTTGGCTCGGGTTTGGCATTTAACTTCCTTGTCCAGCTGACTGTACTGTTCGCTATATAGTTGCTTTAACCTGGGGGACTTCGCTTCTGTTTTCTTTCTTTTCATTTCCTTTCTCATCGTTATGATGTTTAATGTTTCTGGTGTTATCCAGTCGTGCTTCTTCTTTTCCTGGAATCCCAAGCATGATTTGCTGCTTTCTTTGTATATTGTTGAAATGGTGTTGAAATTCTGGTCTATATCATCAGTCAATGTCTTTTCCTGACTTTTGACAAATTGATATCGTTTCTTTATGTCGGCCGCAAAAGCTTTTCTGGTAAGGGAGTCCTTCAATTTGCTGATGTCAAACCTTTTCTGTGTAGTTACAGTTGGTGCAGCCCTTCTTAGTTTCACTTTCAGTTTTGCTACTACTAAATGGTGATCACTTCCCACATCTGCACTTCTTCTTACCTTCACATCTTGTAATGCATGTCTCCATCTACCGTTAACCATGATGTGGTCTATCTGGTTTCTGTCCCGACCATTTGGTGATTCCCATGTTAATTTGTGAATTTCTTTATGTGGGAAGAGTGTTCCTCCAATGACCAGGTTGTTAATGCTACAGAAACTTATTAGTTTATCCCCATTTTCATTTGCTCTTCCGCTGCCGCATTTCCCCATTGTTCTTTCATTATAGCTGCAACTCGACTAACATTTAATAGATGGATACAACTTTCCGGCATTGAAGAGAATTATGAGGGCCTTAAGGACTTGTTATTGCGAGACAAAGTCTTGTCTTCCGTAAGTAGACCACTGCGAGAATATCTACAGGAAAGGAAGCCGTCGAGTTTGAGTTCAATGGAGGAATTATGTAGGCAATATTGTAATGCACATCCGGGAGTTTGTGTCAGTAACAACCATATTAAGGAAGCTTTACCTGTTGCCGCAGCTAAAACTTGGAACCACAACAATTATAGACAAAGATCCCACAGTTATGATGGAAATTTCAAACCAAGTAAATTCAATAACTCACAACCATATAGAGGTAGACAACCATATAGGAACTATTCACCCCAAAACAGAGGTAATTTCCAACAAAACTCAGGAGAGAATGATAATTTTGGTAACTATAATAAGAATTGGAATAACTGGGAACCCAATAACCAAAATTTCTCACATCGTAATAGGTCACAAGACTATAGAAATCAAGGAAACAGCAATAGGAACCAAGGAAATAATGACAGGAGTCAAAATAACTCTTTTTACAATCAGAGACATAGATGACGCTCTAGAAAAAATGCATATTCGAACTACCATGCAAACTCAGCACACACTACTGCTACACCTGAGAACGCGCAGGACAACAATGTTATTAATCATTCAGCTTCATGTTGTTCGTTTGACTTTGATACTGCTTCACAGTGTCCAGATTGCCAAACTCTATTCCAGTCTAATGTGACTTCCCTATTAAATGCGGCCATCCGCTACTAGCAGTTACTGCTTCATCAGCACATGATGGCACAGGGGTACTATAGCTTCATAGAGGCTTATGGAATGGCACTCAAGTTACAGTACTCCGTGATTCTGGTTGCACGACTGTCGGAGTGAGACAGTCATTAGTACATCCGTCTCATGCAACAGGTGACTTTGTTAAATGTGTAACTTTCGGCGGGACAGTGGAATTTTATCCCACAGCCGTTGTGGATATCCACTCACCATTTTTTACAGGCAAGGTTAAAGTGTGTTTGTTAAGAAGCCCAATAGCGGATGTCACACTTGGCCGGATACACGACAGCAATGATTGCTCACCCGAAGAAATTAATCAATGGGAACGTCAAAATTTATCAACTGCTGCTGCAGTTACTACGCGTGCCCAAGCCAAGGCACCAAAGAAAAATGATGATACCGATCCTGAAACTCAGGACAATTTTCACGTTCACTCTGATATAGACAAACAATCATTTGTCAAACTTCAAAGAGAAGATAACTCTTTGAAGAAATTCTTTAGATTAATTAGAGATAATGATGATGTGGATAATATCCTGTCACCCAAACAGTGGTACACACTTAAAAATGATGTATTGGTTAGGAATTTTAAAGATTCATCTTTAATCAGACATCAGGTGATGGTTCCTCAAAAATTTCGTACATATATTTTACAACATGCACACGATTCCCACTGTGCTGGCCATATGGGCTACTCTAGGACGCGTTCCAGAGTTTTGTCCTCTTTCTTTTAGCCGGGAATTTCCAGAGACACCTCTATATATTGTCGCTCTTGCGTTATATGTCAAGAGGTAAAATCAAGAGGAGCCTATCATACGGCACCGATTCAGGCGTGTGATATACCTGTACGCCCTTTTGAGAAAATGGCCGTGGAAATTATCGGTCCATTACCTATTATGTCCGCTAGAGGACACAGGTATGTACTCACATGTATCGACATGTGCACTCGATGGCCCGAGGCCATACCTCTTAAGAACATCACAACTAATGACGTTGCTGATGCTCTCTTCTTGATTTTTTCTAGAATTGGTTTTCCCCAAAAACTTCTTTAAGATCGAGGTACCCAATTTGTATCTGACACTATGACTGCTGTTATGAAACGTCTTAATATCGACAGGTCTCTCAGTAGTGTTTACCATGCGATGAGCAATGGCATGGTGGAACGTCTTAACCGGACGTTAAAGCAGTTATTAGGAAAGGTTACAGTCAAATATCCTCAAGATTGGGACAGGGTTTTACCCGCCGTACTGTTCGCATACCGTGAGGTAGCAAATGAACAGACCGGTTTCTCGCCTTTTGAGCTTGTGTATGGAGCTCAACCTCGATGTCCCATGTCACTTATTAAGGATCTACTCATAGACTCAGAGATGACTCAGGACATCCAGTCATCGTATGAATACGTCGTTAACCTCCGGCGTAACATTATAGATGCCTGCCAACTGGCTACAGCTTCTTCTGAGGCTGCTAAAGCAAGATCACGCCAGTTTCAAAATCGTAATAGACGATTACGTCAACTATTACCTGGCGACGAAGCTTTTGTGCTGCTCCCAAGAAAAGAAAATAGACTTTTAATTGCTTGGAATGGTCCATATAAAGTGTTGTCGCGCATTTCTGATGTTGACTACATCTTAGAGATAAAAGGGAAAAGGAAGACCTTTCACATAAACATGCTTAAGGAATTCCACACTAGACCGGAACATCTTCAAGCCATCTTTCAAGCAGTTGATGAGCACCCTAGGCCTGCTACTCATTACTCTGCGCTATCGGTAATTCAGGAGGAAGAATCCTCTTTTCCGGATATTCCCATGAACTTACCTGTCTTTCCTCTTCAATCGACTGAGACATGGAAGGATGTCGCTATTTGTCCAGCTTTGTCTTCTGAACAACACTCCCAAGTCTCTAGTCTTTTAGAATCTTTTCCAGATGTCCTCACAGACATCCCAGGTCGTACATCAGTTATTTCGCATGACATCGTCCTTACAGATGATCGACCAATTTGTCTACGCCTATATCCTGTCCCTATTCACTACCAGCACCAGGTTGAAGAAGAATTAAAACAAATGCTTAATTTAAGAATTATAGAACCTTCCAATGCCCCTTACTCATCACCTATGGTCATCGTTCGTAAGAAAGACAAAAATATCAGATTGTGTGTAGATTACCGGAAGCTGAATAACATCACAGTCTTCGATGCTGAACCCTTACCCCTACTTGAAAATCTTTTGTCTCCTCTCGCCAAGTCGCTTTTCTTTACTAAAATTGACGTTACCAAGGGATACTGGCAAGTTCCCTTGACTGACAGAGCTAAACCACTCACTGCCTTTGCTACACAACAGGGTCTTTATCAGTGGAACGTAATGCCTTTCGGACTTATGAACGCCCCGGCAACGTTTGTCCGTATGATGAGAAAAATTCTCTCGCATCGGTCCGATATAATCACATATATAGACGACATCTGTCTATTCAGTTCCACTTGGGAGGAGCACTTCTTAGGTTTACATTCTCTTCTGGACACTTTACGTCTCCATCACCTAACAGCCAAGCCCTCAAAGATCTTTATTGCCTTTGAGGAAATTTCATTCTTGGGACATAAGGTGGGTCACGGTTGTCTTCAGACCGTGCCACAGAATGTTTCCAAAATCCTAAAATTATCTGTGCCCACTACTAAGAAGCAAGTTCGTAGTCTTCTCGGCTTGATTCAGTATTACAGTAAATTTATACCGAACATGTCTTCAATTACTGCAGACCTCTCTGCCTTGCTTAAAAAAGGCTTACCGAACCACGTGCAATGGACACCAGAGTGCCAGGCTGCGTTAAATTATGTTCAAAATATTTTTTCTGTACCACCTATTTTGAGGTTACCAGATACAAATCTGACTTATTATCACCGCACAGATGCTAGTTCAAAAGGTATCGGCGCATCACTGATGCAAGAGTTCGAGGGAAGATTACATCCAACCCTCTACATATCCAGAAAGCTCAATGATGCAGAAAGGAAGTACCCAGTTATAGAAAAGGAGCTGCTGGCTGTTATCTGGGCGGTAGTCAAGCTGGAGCGATATTTGTTGAGCGCCCCTTTCATCATGCAGTCGGACCAGAAATCCTTTTCCTCATTGAAGAAGGCGAATCACAAGAACCCAAAGCTAGCCCGGTTCGCCATCCTGCTTCAACCTATTCAGTATGAAATCGAGGCAATACCAAGGTCTGCAAATGTGGTCGCAGATGCTTTATCGAGATGCCCACAGCTCGAACTTGAAGATTAATATTGATTTAGTTAATTGACTTTATATTATACATGTGTGAAGCCATGGTGTTTACCCACTAGTAGTCATTATGACAACGGGCGATGAGTACATGAACACTAAGTTGATTTCCAAATCATTCATATTAACATTTGTGATTTAAACGACTTTGAGATAATCATTATTCACTTTAACCAGTGGCACATTGAACAGTGTTATACTACTTACAGACATGAACAATTTCCAACTAAAACATCATGTTATTATTCTGGAATGCACATTCACATTAATTAAGATTGCTATATTAATACCGTACCAGAAATCTACTCCTAACACGGATAGTTTGGAGTATGATTGTATTATTGCAAATTTATTTTGGACATTACTTGTCTTGCCACAACGTACAAATGTACTTAGAGCAGAATAATTAAGTAATGTAATAATTGTGTTAATTAGTTATCCTTGCGTTCTTGTACTATTTTTTTCTCTTTTCTTTCTCTTTTTGTGATATATTCATGTACTTTAGTTACATTAATTTCATATCGCATTGTTTCATATCTTATTTGATTCATATCATGCGTGAATTGCATTTAAGCTTAATTTAGGATTTTTGACAGCATTGTTACTTGGAGATATAACCTTCTAAATTATTTTTTAAAATTATTATTCATGCATTTCTGAATTTTTGATTTGGATTTTTTGTTTTTATTTATTTTATATATTTCATACCATTTTCATATATGCATGATATTTTTTTATATGTTTATTGTAAACTCACATGATCATACATTTATGTATTCTTTTGTTACATCATTGGAATATCGACTGTATACGACTTGTTACTTATTGACATATGACTGTTTATGACTGATGACAAATTCATCTAGCATGTTATGTAATGATAAGTTACATTATGCAGACTGACTGCGACTAGATTATTTTCGATATGGCTCAATATTTGTGATATGATCAAATTTGGCCGAGATTTCCGCATAGGAAATATTTGAATTGAAAAAAATTTGTTTTTTTTTACACCTCGAAGGGGGTGATATGTTTAGGATAGATTGGAGATGCAGATAAAATAGTGTGACATGTTACTACACGCTAGCACATTTCCATTTTTATGTGAGGAATTGTGTTCACCTGTAGTTAAACTACGGTTTGCACGAAGCGTCCACTCGTGGTGAGCGATGCGTTCACCCGTGTTAAGCGACGGTCAACTAGTGACGTTTCGGTCACATGTCGTGGGGTTCAGTGTGTAAATTAATTGGGCTTCCGTCTTTGTGTTTGCGTCCGAGAGAGATGTATTTTTTTCGAGCTCTGGGATAATGGAGCGTGATTTATAAATATATATTGTGGCATTGTTGATTTTCGGAGGCCGCCACGTTATAAAAACTTATCTAGAAGTACATACCATAAATTATTACAAGTAACTTTGAGATCATGAGGCAACTAATATTTTGTTTGGCCTGATTTCTTCTGCCGCATTACTTTGGTTTTCGTGGATTTGCCCGAACCTTTAGTACAACGGCCAGGATTGAGTGGAGATGAGAGGATTGTATTATTATCATATTGCCACTTAAAGATACCTAACATTTGAACCTTATTGACGGACCAGAGATAATCTACTACGCTTATCCATTGCCATGTACTTTTAATGTTTGATGGACCATTGTGAAGTGACTTTATGTATTAAATGTCAACCATGTTTTTTTCCCGTGGACCTTTTCACCTACCGGCTTTGTTATGTGTACTGACCATAATGTCCTGAATGAACACCTGCTATCATTCGCGTATACATGCATGATCCTCTAATTTATCCCCACCGTAACAGCCACCTATGGTTTAGATTAAGTTGAATTATTAGTTGTGTTAGTACCAGTTGTGTTGTTGTAGTTTATGACATATGTGAGCTAGCAGAAGGGATAATGTATTTGTGTTGTTGTAGTTTATGATATATAAGAGCTAGCAGAAGGGATACTGTATTTGGGTACGCAGGGCGTTCTCAACTTTTTTTTTCCTCATGGCCCACTTCTGACCCTCTTTTGCCTCTGTGCTCCCTACCCATAGTCGCTGTGGCCACCTAGAAATATGGGGACTTGTAGGGTAGCAACAAACTGCTTCTACTTTGCTCTGTCAGTGACCATCATTCGTGCAGTGCCCCAGCTCTGGTTCATTCTTTGCATCTTGGCCCCATAGTTCTTCGCTAAGTTCTTTTTGGTTAGCCTCTCTTTTGCTTTCCTTCAGGGGTCCATAGCATTCATGTTCTAGTGATGGCATCAGGGTCTCTTCTGAGAACGTGGCCAACTTAACTCCACCGTCTAGCAGTTATAATGGTGTGCATGTCCTCTTGGTTGCTCCGAGAAATCAGTTCTTGGTTGGTGATGGTATTCGGCCAAAAGATTCGTAAAATTAAGGCAAGAAATAGATTGACGACAAAGACATATTCAAGTAAACAGGAACTACACATCAAAACTCAACTCCGACAACTGACTACACACCTGCCAGTTATATAAATATATAGGCAGGAAAAGAAAGCACTCAGTCATCCACCAACGAAACAACGTCGTAAAGCAAGAGAGACAAATCATTACTGACACATCAAATAAAACAAGACAATGGAAGAATGTAATGAACGAATAACTCATTACAGTTTTAGAGGTCCTACGACCAATCACCATCAACAAAGTCATAAATCAGCTGGAGCTAAGGAAGATGACACTATCGGCGGACACAAGCGGTAAACACACAGACTGAACCAACCAAAAACACACATACATCTAAATTTCTGCTAGTTGACCTTGTAAGGACGTGTCCTTTTCAGAGCTGCCGTCGAATCAGTAATAATAGCTGTAGAAATAAAAGTAACACACTTGCAAAAATAAATAAATACACACATTTAATACGCAACTGTGCTAGAATAAACGCACGACGTGACGACTATAGGCAACAAGCTCACGGTCCTTTACACGATAGCCCTTTTCAGGGCTTACAACAATGCTAACAAATAAATAAAAAAATATAAAAAAACGACTGATATAACAGTCTAGCTGTCAAAACGTAATAGCAATTAGAAGAAATACGCCCATTATAAGCGAAAAATCACACATCTGGTCAGATTGGACGGGACATCGGAATTACAGTAAAAAGATACTTAACCACGTGATGCTCTAAGCAGCGGCTGAGTCCGTCACTAGAGCGACAAAGAAATATTACAAACACATCTGGACTGTATAACTACAACGCCTTGAGGATGAAGTAATAAATGATAGAAAAACTGGAGCAAGGGAAGAAACAATTGACACTTGTCACGAACGACATAAATATTTTACATAATTATCTCCCTGACATCAACACTAGTTATGGGAGGTAGCTTGTTTGCTTTCCAAGGGAAACAATTAGACTATGAACAAAATATCAGACTGAATAGAAGACGTTCATGCTTTGTAGCATGTATAAATTTATTATAAACAATTGCATTACGCATAACATTTTGTTTCAGGTACAATATTTGTTATTTTTCCTTTTTAAAATTTTTTTTTCTATTCACATTATCAAAACATTTAACAGATTTTCAACTTAATGCACATTTTAAAGTATTGAGTACTTAGCTGTTCTACCACTTTCAACGATAGTTCTTTGTCCGTAAGGATTTTCCAGTCGTAAATGTACACAACAAAATGTTTCATCAGCACTAACTAGTGCTGTTCATTAATCAGAAAATTGACCTTTTTGTATTTCTATCAATAGTTTTCTGCTTCCGTGTTATTAATAAAAGAAAAACACATTTTTTTATATTGCTTCCTATTTATGATCAAGTGTTATCTCTTAACGAGGTGTTTGGATTTGCTTAAACCAAATAAAAATACTAGTCGTCAAAAGTCAAGGGCCACCCTATTATTTTCAATACACTTTTATATAAGCATATAGAATGATTAAATGAAGGAAGTTTTTAGTCAAAAAGGGTGCAATATCTTCCTCTGACAGTCCTCTATGCACGTTAAGCATAAAAACAACTCACCGACAACCATGGTGATCACGTGCAATTTGGTTTGCTGACCGTAAATTCACATTTTTAATCTGTTTTTTTCAAACTTCCGTACAACGAAACAGGTGAAGTAATCGTGCTGATAGACATTCCACGTGCAATGGCGACTTTTCGTGAACAGTGTTCACTCTTAATTTGTTTTACAATCTGCAGACTTATGGTAGTTTCATCACTTGCAAAAACCATGCCACCGAGAGGAAGTCTTGACACCTTATAAAGAATGAGGGCTATAGCGTGGGTTGAAAGTGGTTTATCTGTCCGTGAGGTTGCTAGACGGCTTGCAGTGTCACACTCTACTATCCAAAGAATGTTGGAGAGATTTTAGGCCACATGAAGTGTGGAGGATCTCCAACGGCCAGGTCACCCTAGATGCACCAATAGACATGATGACCGGTACCTCTTATTGTCAGCCCTGCGCCATCGAACAGTGACTTGTTCCACTCTAAGATGTCAGCTGAGACAAACTGTAAACGCTAATGTCTGTCAAAGCACCATTCGCAGACGTTTACATGAATTTAGCCTGGCTGCTCGACGTCCTGCAGTCAGAATCCCTCTTACTCCTGCTCATCGCAGAGCCCGTATTGCTTGGTGTCGCGAGCACATCCAATGGACAAGGCAACAGTGGAGTCAAGTTCTCTTCACTAATAAATCTCGCGTCACTGTGTCGTTCAATGATGGCAGGATTCGAGTTTGGAGACGACCAGGAGAGCGATGACACAATTCGAGAGGTGGATCGTTATGGTAGGGGTTCTGTCCTGGCCTGGGGAGGCTTCTACAGATACGGCAGGACCCCACTCTACATCATCCAAGGCAACTTGACCGGCCCAAGATACCAGAACACAATCTTGAGACCAATTGTTCAGCCTGCTCTGGAGGCCATAGGTGGTAATGCCATCCTCCAAGATGATAACGCTTGACCCCATCGAGCTCGTGTGGTGAATGAGTGTATTCAGCAACATGGGATCATCAGGATGGCGTGGCCAGCTCATTCACCTGACCTTTCTCCGATTGAGCACCTCTGGGATGTCCTTGGTCAAAGATTGTCAACAAATCACCCCCTGCCAATGGATGTTGCACAGCTGACTGCATTTCTGCTTCAGGAATGGCAAGCTGTTCCTCAGGATATTCGTCGGACCCTTGTGGACTCGATGCTTCTACGCTGTCTTGAATGCCTTGCTGCAAACAGTGGTCATACCCGATTTTGAAATGTCTATTTGTCCAATATCTATTGTGTGACTTTTGAAAAGGTGGGTGACACACTTCACAGCTTCATTGCGTTTGAATGTGTGTTTCCATTTCTTTACGTGACATGTCAATTTGGTATTCAATGAATGCCGTTTTGACTGATACCAATTACGTTTATATCAGATTTGTTTTATGGTTTCAACCAAGGTTTTTCTAAGTGGCCCTTGACTTTTGACGAGTAGATAAATAAGTAAATAAATGAAGAAAAAAACTGAATACTGGGATGTGACTGTGTCCAATGGCTAGAATTCTTGCTACCCGTGGCAAGGTGATCGGTATCAAAATCTGAAAAATACATACGTCATTACATTTACGTCGTATTATTTGTTTCGGTGATTGCAACGTTTCAAAGCAAGGGCATCTATTTCAAATATTAACCATGTGCCTGGATCAGTCGGTTATGTCAGTAAGCTGTTTTGTAATGTGTGATGTATTTCCTGATTATGTAAGAGTTTTGTAATGTGTGATATATTTATTGATTATGTAAGAGTTATGACATGGGTGATATATTTCCTGAGTGTATAAGAGTTATGTAATGAGTGATATATTTCCTTGATTATGTAAGAGTTAAGTAATGTGTGATATATTTCCGGGTTATGTAAGAGTTATGTATTCATGTTCCTAAAGCGCCCTATGGAGCATAGATCCACAACTACAGCTGGTCACCATGGAGACAGCCTACATTAAAACATGCATGTGCTCTTCCAGTGGTGGTTTCTGTACCAATTAAATAAACATGATGTGGTTGCCAGCCACATGTATGTGTGGTCGTGCATTGCTGGTGATGTTGTATAATTGTTCGTATCACTACCCCAACAGTAAGCAGGCCTTGGTTGATGGTATCAAAGTCATTTCTTACTGATGCAAAACAACAACAGTTCACGCAGACAGCTGACGAATGATATCAACACTAGATGAGTAACTTGACTCAGAAGCTGACGATTGATATCAACACTAGATGAGTAACTTGACTCCGACAACAGTACAAAATATGATGACGTTTATTTACGTGTAACGTGGCTGGTGTGAAATAATGAGTCCAAACATCCCTTGAGGTTGGTCAACCTTGTACAGCATAAATTTAAACTCAATTATTTTCTCAATGTCTTGCTCTCTCATTCTTCCTTACTGCCTCAGTGTTAACTAGCTGTCTCTAGATGTTAGGGCGTTCATTCTTCCTTACTGTCTCAGTGTTTACTAGCTGTCTCTAGATGTTAGGGCGTTCATTCTTCCTTACTGCCTCAGTGTTTACTAGCTGTCTCTAGACGTTAGGGCGGTCATTCTTCCTTACTGCCTCAGTGTTTACTAGCTGTCTCTAGATGTTAGGGCGGTCATTCTTCCTTACTGCCTCAGTGTTTACTTGCTGTCTCTAGATGTTAGGGCGGTCATTCTTCCTTACTGCCTCAGTGTTTACTAGCTGTCTCTAGATGTTAGGGCGGTCATTCTTCCTTACTGCCTCAGTGTTTACTAGCTGTCTCTAGATGTTAGGGCGGTCATTCTTCCTTACTGCCTCAGTGTTTACTAGCTGTCTCTAGATGTTAGGGCCTTCACGACTGGATAACGAATACTGTTGTCGAGATTTATCTCCCTTCTAAATTCTTCATGTATGGGAAATTCAACTGTCACTCAAAGATTTTGATTCTAATTCTTCTGTCTTTGTCTCTTATTTTTTTTCTGTGTTCTGCTTAGCGTGTCTTGGTAAATACTAGCCTAACCACCAGGGGTGATAATTTCTGTCAAATTACATCATTTCCTACTCGTTACTCTCAGAACCGGTCTACCATTTCCTAGTTCTCCTGACTAGCTACTGTCTATTGTTCTTCTATTGTATTTACTAGAACACTTAAATTATACAACATACCTGGGTTTCGAAATGTCTTGAAAATACTTCTACATTCTTGTGATTGGAACACTGTCTCTTGTCTACCGAATTAAATATGATAATTATCATGGTGGCGTTCTAAGCGATTGATAGGCTAGACAACAGTAAATGTTTCTGTCACCACAGAAAGCAACCTACTCATTGGCATATTGTATGATTGACATCCCTTAATATCATTTGACATTTCTTAGTATCTGTTACCACTAGACACAATATGCTCTCCTGAGTGTTGCGTATCGTGTCGGGACACATGCTTTTGTGTCTTCCTATTCCTATTCCACCATCCCTCTACCTCAGAATTTACCCACGATGAGAATTAAACGTAATCCCTCGAGAGAAAACATTCTTTTTATTTAAATTGAATAGCTTTATATTGACTTTACATTCAAATGAACAGGTTAATAGTATAGATAGAATAAGTTTACATTAACATCTAAACTGATAGAAAAGTGTTCACAATATAGATTGAATACGTTTTCAGTTACATCTACACTAGTTCAAAAGCTTTGAAAATGTCATTAATTTTAAAGTACATATGTGTGGTAGAGATTATGATTAATAAATTTCAGATATTTATTCTTTATTCTGCACTTGTCTTTTACCTTTCTTTCACTCTATTACCTTTTTTCGCATAGGCTAGATTGTTAGCAATTCAAACCTTTCTTATTTAGCAACGCATTTTATTGCTGTTAAGCTAAGTTCTTTGATGAGATCGAATCGTGTTAATTCGTTCTCGACAGAGATAAGAAGGAAGACTATCGTCTATCGTTTTTCTCTGATTTGTTCGCCTATAGTTAATTATTCTCGGTGTAAAATTTGAGATGAATGACATAGATCGATGGGAATGGCCATAGGAAGCAGAAGGTGTAAACGCACACTGAAAGTTTTATTGCCGATGTCTGATCAGATCGAGATAATTTACTGCAGGTGTAAAGTCTGGTTTCGGTTCTGGGTGAGAAATCTCTCTGATTTGAAGAATGAGTAAGGAAATATGTAAATCCGGGCATGGGTGCGAACATCTGGCAGGTAATCGGGGTTCGATGATAGTGAATCATTTTGCTTTCATCAGAGATATATTTATACCAGAGCCGTATAGACTTCATTCATTTCAGTACTCCTTAGTCAGTAGACAGCTTCCTACGTTCTGAATACCGTGTATAGTGTAGTTCCCAGTTTCGTGGAGATAGCTGTACTTCTGTTTTGGAGGTAATATATTGGCGAGTATTGTTGAGTGATTTAAGTGATAAATAGCCTATTTAATTTTCACTAGTATAATTTCTGCGCAGAGTGATTAAAGTAAATTTAGTTATAATTCTCTAAGTTACTGTGTTACAGTGGATAGCAGAAATTTTATTTCTAGCTAGAAACTCATTTGGCTGTTAATAAATTTAATTAAATTGCTAGTAACCAGTCAGAGAATATTTTAACTAACTAAGTAATTGCACTGATTCATCATTGAGTATTGACGAGATACTTATGTATTTCTAATTCATGATGACTGATTCTTTTAATGACTAGAATTTATTTCACAGGAGTTTTAAACGATGAGACAAGCTCTAAGCTTATAGTTTCTGATTTAAGTTAAATAACTGAAGTGAATATTATATTTTACGCGAGGGTAGGATAGGATGTGTGTATACGATTATGTTTAAGTATTCTGTATGGTTCTTTTTCTTTATACAGTATTTTGGGTAAAGCCCAACATCTACCAGCGGGTTTCAGTACATATGAGAACAATCATAGAAGAAACATTTTATGTCTTTAAATACGCGGGGTTACAAGTTAGTACCTGTCTGGAATGGTGGTTGCATCCAGAAAAATGACAGAGTATCCATCTCACGAACTTTAAGACTAAATGCAGTAACTAAGCTGATGGAGCCAGATATTATTTCTTCATTAAATCTCATGTACAGTCAGCCCTGTGGCGAAATATTACATACAGTAAAATTTTCCGACGTTTTGACTAATTGTGGTGTGACCAAGAATTTTACATTTGAGATAAATTACCAACCTGTCATTTCCTAAACACTGGAAACCTCGTGATTCTGACACTGTGAGCCCGCTTAAAATTTCTTACCTAACCTGATTCAAGTGACATTTACAGTAATCTGGAAATATAGTTATAAAGTGAACGCTCCCCGGAACATTGGGTGAAACCTGTATCTGCAGAGATGGGATTCTCTTGATCAAAAAGAAATACAGATTCACTGTAGAGGTGTGTCCTGAAGTTTGCACCAGAAGGTGAAAAACATCACGTTTGTAGGTAAGAAACTACGTCAGGGGCCCCTGCTGAATGAACAGAGACAAAGCAGAACGAGTGATTCTATCATTATATATTCATGCACCCACTTTGAAATTTCTTTATGCAAGTTTGTTGCTAATGCTGATTTCCTCTTAGAATAGATTAATGTATCAACTCTGTTCTTAACTATAAAGGGAAATCTTAGACCATAGCGTATAAATCTGTGACTCTTTGGGGGCTATAACTTTTCTTCTAACAATATCGTGGGCTAAACAGAGGGGGAAAGGATTACACCTATGAGTCTATTATTATTCTTTTAGTAATTCAATTAACTTATGTGTATTTATATGTGCTTGATATTCTAACCTATTGCTGTGTTGAATTTTCTTATGATAAATAAAATTCACATAAACGTATTCAAGTGTGTCGGTCAATTCGTCCCAAAATATCTACATTCCATTGTTAAAGTTTTCACGTCTGTGCGTCTAACTGTCGTCACTTACGTGTGTGTGTGTGTGAGTTGGTATATATATTACTATATATATTCTAGTAGACTGTCTGACAAATCTAGATCTGTTGTAGAGATAGGCTGACCGAGATAAGCTTCTCGAGGGACAGGGAATACTCTATTATTTTCCACCATCTCACTCGTGAAAATCTATTTCTTTTATATCTCTCCTGAGCTATCACCTGTTCTATTTCTATTCAGAAGGGGCCAATCTATGTCTTAATTCCCCTATCAAAAATCTACGACAAATGAGGTCTCGTCTAACGGGATTTTGAACTTAGAATAGGAAGACGAGACGACAAATATCAGCTCGTCTGCAGGATTAATTTTCTTTATTTTGTAATAGAATAAGAGTGTGATGTCTCGTGAGTTTTAATATCTTTAAAAATAACTATTCCCTAGACTAACGATCTGTTTATGGGCTTGCTGACCACACAAATAATAATTGTTTTTCTTCCCCACAGCGTTATTGAGTATTATACATTTTGATTTACAGGTTGATTTTGTCGGAAGATATGTTATGTATTGATTTTGTAATACTAAACCGCTGGTAGAGTTTGGGATTGTCTTACAATCACATGGTTTTTGAAGCAAAAAGGTGTTTGAACTAAGTTAAGAGCACGTTCGGTCTTATTTTTTTTTTGGTCCAACTAATTGCCTCCCTTACCCGATCTGAAATCAGGGGTGAACTTGTAGTGGATTTTAAATTAAGGGATTTTTTTATCTCCAAACATTTTTGCAATAATTGTTTTGTTTCCACTGTAGCAAGTTAATTTTGTTAGTGATTAATCTGAACTATCATTTAATTGGCAGAGTCGCTTGCATTTAGAGACTTTATTGCCAATTAATAGCAGCGATAGTTAGATACTAATATTATAGGAGGAGGTATCCCAGTTAAATAATATTATTTTGTGTATTTTCTCTTAAGTGGTAGAGAACCAGTGTATCCTGTTTTTTCTTTCTTTCTCGGCTAAGTCTCAGTCACCTATTTGCAATGGCAGAGAGGGCAAAGCTTAGACAGATGCTCAGAGAGGAAGCAAGGGAGGAGGGATTGGATGGAGACGAAGCGAAAGCTTTTGTCAGGGTCAAACTTTACAGATATGATGCGGAGCAGAAGAAAAAAAAACAGCCGAAGCTAGAGAGCAGAAGAAGAACCCATTATAAACCAAAAACAGCTTAAACACCACTTAATTAAGGCTGAATACGGCACAACCCTGTCACTGAAGTAAATTACTGGGAGAAGTCACCTTCCTATCAGATATATATATATATATATATATATATATATATATATATATATATATATATATATATATATATATATATATATATATATATAAACTCTGTAACATGAATATATCATATTATAAGATATGTCAACTCACCCCGAAAAATGACTAGAGAAAGGCCTTAACATTTTAGTTCTGTGTTAAAGTTTGCCTAATCTCATGATGGTCCATCTCGGGCCAGGAATATCTTTACGAGTGTGTTGGCTTATTAAACCCGTCTACTCTTATAGATTACAAAGGACGCTCTCCCGGACACCTGGCCTGCATATTTCTACAGATGTTTGGAGAAAGACGTAATCAAGAGAGTAAGACAAAGGTTATTCTAGAGAAATCAGAAGTCAACAACCGCAAGAAAATTCCCTCAGGTAGAGAAATGCATAATATTATGATCACTAATTCGTCTAAGGGGCAAAACCCAGAGACTGACAGCGATTGTTATCTCCCCCTGAAACAGATCAAACTCGTTACCCAGGCCTCAAAGGGTACCAGCCGCTCATGATCAAACGTTTTAAAGCGACCAGAGAAATTTCCCTGGACGGACCAGGTGCGTGTATGTAATATTGCCGCTACGCTGACCGTTTCTGACGAGTGGGGGATTTCTACAGAAAGCCAGAACGTAACCAAACGCTTGTTCTTGGGAACAAGAATCTGAGAATGCATTGACGTAGTAGAGTCTTGGACCATACGCACAAGTACGCCATTCTTTATTGTAATCCAAGATTTTCGATTTGTATCTTTATTTGGATCACCTTTTGTTGCTAGAGTGAAGAATTTCTTCAGAGTGGGATCATCTTCTTGCTGTTTTATAAATGAGTCACAATAAATTACTAAGGGATCATCTTGGTTATGCACTTCAGTATCTTCAATAGATGAAGTTTGAGGCATATTGAGAGCTTGTGCTCTTGTGACTACTGCATTAGCAGTTTGCATATTTTGTTCTTCCCAAGCAGCAATTTGTTGCTAAGTGCATTCTTTGACTCCGTGAATACGACCAATGATGAGATTGTTGCTGAGTTATTTGCCGGTTGAAGATCATGCACTGAGTATGGTTACTTTAGTGATCTCTTGTTAATCGTGCTTTGTTTAGTATTACGCGAATTAGGGTGAAGGTGTTCATACAACTCAGTAGCATGGTATGAAGAAGTAGTTCATGTAACTTGAACTCAGCAACATTAATGAAGTAATTAATGCCTTCAGATTGAGTCCGTAATATTTAATCACATGTACACACAGGATGATCATTTCAAATAGGAACAGAACATAAGTCCTTATAAGTCATGCATAAATTAATCAATAACGTAGACTGCTGGTTTACGTGTCAATGTCCGTTTAAGGATACAATGCAGTATTGTCGTCAGAACATCACAGCTATATGCACGCGCAGCTAGACATGGCTACCTGCCGACAGTGAGACTGCGAGTCTGAATATTTCATACGAATTTGACGATTATTCTCCTCCTGAGAATTCTAGTTAAATACTAACCTCCATAATTTTCCTCTCATATAGAGTTCTAGGACTGACCCTGGTCCATCAAAAATGCACATATAAATGGCTATATCATGCCATTGAATTGGAAGGTTAGAAAAAAACGCAGCTATTCAGCTTGGCGGTCAAGTAACAAAGGGTAGCGTCTCCTAGTTACCGACTGTGTCCTAAACAACGCTAGACACGTCATAATCGATCGTGTATGGAGCGTTCAATAATTGAAACATCTATCGCAATATATTAAATGTCTTAACCTTTACGATTGCACGTCCGATAACCTTTAGCAGACGGCGTTAATATCATATACCGTAACAATTCCCTGTACACCGGGGAAAAAAAATCGATAGATTTTTTTTCAAGATCTATCCGACTTAACAATTTTTCAAAAAAAAAAAAAATTTAACACAATCGTGACATATGGCCGACGATGTTCTGAGTAGAACCGTGTCGCGGTCATGTCAACTAACTATTTGTCATAGTCATCTAACATTAATCACATTATATATCAATATTATACATATTATTATATCAACTAAATAAAATGTCCAATGTTAATAGTGAATGATAGAATTAAATTAAAGTAAGGTCTGTCGTATTAGTATGTCATATAGGAATTAATTTGACTAATTAAAATTAAATTAATTAATTAAACTAAGAGTTAAATTATTAAGATTCTAATGTAACGCGATGTTATGAGAGAAGAAAAGACAAAATAAGTGAGAAGAAATAGAAAGAAATTCGAATATAAGTTTAACTTAATTGTGTGTGTTAAGTGTTAGTGAATAATAACTATCTAATTTAACTAACTAAATAATGTATAGGTACATTAAAAAAAAATATTAATCTAATACTTGTGTGAGATTTATTTTCTCTTTTCATAATTTCTTCTTTTTATATTTCGTTCTCTTTTTTTGTTCTTTCATTTCATTTTTTTCTCACATTTCATTTTATTGATAATAATTCAATTAAGAAGTTAAGTTAACTAATTAATTAGTATAGGATATGATGATCCATCCGTAGTCTTGATCCTGATGAATTCTTTTAGGCAAAAATGTTCAAACGTTTACGTTGGAAAGAAATGTCATTTATCCCAGCATCCAAGAATTAAGTGCACATAGGATAATAAGTTCGACTTGTCGTCAGATATTGTTCCATGATTGTTCAACGAATATTCATATATCGTGTATGGACGTTAGACGAAGTTTCAATGTCAATATGTATACCTTGATTGTCTTTAGTTCAATTCTGTGATGCATATAGTGTTTATAAAGTTTAAATTGAAGGCAAAGTTAGTTCCCTTATAGTTGATATGTTTTAGGAATGTTAATGTTGATTATTCGTCGTCAATAGGATTACGTGACAACGCATCCGCCACAATGTTTTCAGTGCCAGGAATATGTTCAATGGAGAATTCAAATGGCTGTAGGATGATTGCATATCTGGCGAGTTTTTGGCTCTTATGGTTAGATCGACGCAAAGATGCTACAGCACGTTGGTCCGTCTGTATGGTGAAGGGAGCACCAAGCAAGAACTTTTCAAGTTTAGTTATTGCCCATATCGCTGATAAAAGTTCCTTGTCCACTGTGGAATACTTTGTTTCTGCCGGCTTTAGCTTTCTTGAAATATATAAGGTAGGATGTAGAATGCCATCATGGTTCTGGAGCAGGCATGCACCAATGCCGTAGTTACTAGCATCTGTTCGTAAGAAAAATCTTTTGGAAGCATCGGGAAGTCTTAAAATTGGTTCATGCGAGAACAAATTTATAATTTTGTTGAAAGTTTCATTGCATGTACCAGTCCATGTCACCTTCACCGGCATGTCTTTTTTTAACAATGAAGACAATACAGCCGTGATGGATGACAAGTTTGGTATGAATCTACTGTAATATTAACAAGTGCTAACAAACTCCTGACCTGTTTCTTCGTCTGAGGAACTGCTATGTTTAGAATTTTGGAGACTGTACTAGGTAACGTTCGGATATATCCCGCTCCAATGATATGTCCCAAAAAGGTTATCTCATTACACGCGATTTGCACCTTTGTAGGTTTAGCAGTTAGATGATAATTCCTTAGAGTGTCGAAAACATATCTAAGTCCCGAAACATGTTCCTCAAACGACGAACTAAACAAGCATATGTCGTCAATATATGTAATAACGTCTTAACCTTTACGATTGCACGTCCGATAACCTTTAGCAGACGGCGTTAATATCATATACCGTAACAGAGATCAGCGATCGGATTCGGCAGAAGACATGCGTGCACATCTCCCGTAAAGAAAGGAGTAGCAATATTGATGATAGCAGTAGAGTACTTCTCTAAGGTGCCGCCAAATGTTACACATTTGACTACTTTGCCGGTGGCACGGGAAGGATCTACGAGTGACTGTCTAACACCAATGGTGGTGCATCCAGAATCAAAAAGAATTGAGACTGGGCTATCATTTACTAGACCTTTATGTAAGACAAGAGATCCTCTTCCATCATGCGCGACTGACGCAGGAAGAGCAGGGAGAGGGTGACCACAACTCAACGTAGACACCGTAGTTGGTTCGAATAATGTTTTGCATTGGGGGCATTGAGATGCTCTCCCAAAATCAAAAGCAGAACATGCCATATTATTAGAGTTTTTATTATCATTAGTCTGATTACAGGCTTCATGGGACTCTTGCTGCGCAGAGTTTGTCTGATAATGTGATTTATGTCCCTTGTATTGCGATCTACCTCGCTTATTATTGCCTCTCGAATTATTATTGTTCCCTCTATTGTAACCCCTATTTGGGTTTGAGTCATAGTTCTCATGGTTACAATCATTATGTTCACTATAATGAGTATCTCTGTAATTATGGTCTTGTTGTCTCCATGACGGATGACTTGGATAGTTCCTATAATGACTTCCTCTACGGAAATTCCTATAATTGTGGCAACCCCTGTATCGAGGGCTGTCAGCTCGTCTCCAGTTCTTCGAAGAAGAACCTTGAAATGATTGATTACCTTGATTTTGATAATTATTCGAGTTACTCTTTTTATCAAACCTGTTTTGTGGTCCTTGAAATTTGTGTGATTAATTAGGGTTGTATGGTGTTGCTGAAGCAACTGGCATACTTTCCTTAACCTTAGCATTGCTAATAGCTACGTCCGGATGTGCAGTGACGTATTGGGTACAATATTGTTCCATTTCTTTTAGTGTCTTGGGTTTAAGCTCATGTAGGAATTCAAGGAATGGTTTATTTACACTTGACATAATCTTGTCTCTGAGCAACAAGTCCATAAAGGCTTCATATGTCTTTTCTGTTTTGGACAGCTCAATCCAACGATTAAATGTAAGACGTGTCCTTGCAATGAATTCTGAGAATTCTACCCCTGTTTCAGGTACCATTTTCTTAAACAAAAGACGGTAACCTTCCTCTGTCAATTGATATTTTTTAATAAGGCTGCTCTGATAACATCATAATTATCCTGGTCAGCCTCTTCTACCAAGCTTAAACTAGTCAGAGTGTCACCTTTCAGTATCTCTGATAACTGATTAGCATATTGTGATCTATCCACATTATGATTTCGACAAGAACGGTCAAATCTGTCTAGCCAAACTGTTATATCGTCACTGGATGGATTAAATGCTGGTAGCTTGACCTTATAAATAAAAGGTTTACCATTACCGCCAGATGACTGATTAACATTACCCATGTTTGTCAATTTAAATTTTTCTAACTCAAATGCTAAAAGGTTTTCCTCATGTTCCCTTTTTGCCTTTCTCTCCTCGGCTTCAGCTTCTCTTTGTAATCTTTTTTCTTCAGCCTCAGCTTCTAATCTTTTATTTTCAGATTCTCTCTGTAATCTTTTTTCTTCAGCCTCAGCTTCTCTTTGCCATCTTTTTTCTTGAGCCTCTCTTTTCAATCTTTTTTCTTCAGCCTCTCTTTCCCATCTTTTCACCTCACCTTTTTGTTTTTTCTCTTCAGCCTTCAGTTTATCAATTTCAAATTTTTGTGCTTTGTCATATTGACAGTTAGCGTACTCTTCCAACATATCACCAGTCTTTCCTAGGGAATTCCCTAGCTCAATAAAGTAATCTAAAGTTGACATAATGTCTAACAATATGTGACTAGTTACCTGAAAATGTCAATGAAATTTATTCCACCGTAAATGAGAGCAAGTTTTAATAAACTTGAATAATCAGCTCCCTTTCCAAATCTCTGTGGGGGACAAGCCTTTAATAAGGTCTTGTATACTCACTTGTATAATAATTATAATAGTAATGAACTACCAGTTTATTCTATACCACCAGTGCACTTCATATAGTGTATGATCAAATATACCTTATAGCATATGTCAACCAACAACATAAACAAAGGACAATCAAGAAAGACAACATGGAAACATTCGCAGAAATCAAATAAGTTAAATAGGAAAACTGAAGGAAATAATCACAGAACCTGTGATGACAACCGCGAGGAAATAAACAACACAAATGACGTCACAGTGTATAAATATAAAGTTGTATAGAACTAAATGACAAGAAAGATGAGACCTACAAATACAAACAAATCAAAACAAAACTAAAGAACAGAAAAAATATTACAAAAACAACGAAGAAAAAACAACATCTCGTCACAGCTAACAAAAATAGCAACAAATTGTCGCTAGGAAATTTTCAATTAAGAAAATTTGCGCCTACAGAACACTAATATAAGCCCTCTATGACGGGGGAAATCTTATATTAGCCACGTTACCCAACCGCCCACAGACATATACACAACACTATAACATGTAACACTTAAACATAAATACATATATGTCATATAATGTAATCAAATAGCATGTGAATAATATGTGTTGCAAAGGAGGTTCAGTTTTACGGCATAATGGTATAGTTTCTACTATCACCTAACTAATAAATTGCCACTTTAATAAATTAATACTTCTGGCCTAAACTATTACAATGTTCACTATATAGCAGAACACCAGAAGATCCACCGTTGAAATACAAGCACTTCTCGCTAACACAGTTAATACTTTCAAATACCCTTCTGTGCAATGATGTCTGTTCTAACACAAATGTTAACAAGCGCTGACCTAGTTACTGCCTCTGCTTGACAGGTCAGGTCACGTAACGAAACTGCTGACTAGCTGACATCGACTGTAGACTTGTAATGCTGGTGTTTATGTGTGTCGTATGCGGCCACAGGAAACGATCTGGTATCAGTAACTGACTTCTGGCAATGTCCACTGTGCAGGTTAGACCCAGAAATCTGGCCTACCACATTGATGAAGCGTTTTTCTGTGATGTTACTGCTTTCATAAGGTTATACTGGACACGTAGATGAATGGTCAACTTGCTCCGACACAGTGCTGACATCGAGTGAGAATGTAGATGTAAAGGACGCGAATGTGTGTACAGTTTTGTGGAGTTGACAAGTCACTCACTCAATCATAAGCAGAAGTCAATAAAGGGTAGACTGCTGATGACGTTTCATACATTTAATAATGGACGTACACTTCGACATCACGATTACAGTCACTTGAAAAGGTTGGCAAATAATCATCGTATACTAGAAAAATGGGTGACACTATCAGGTGTACATTTATGTGGCATGAAAATATAATGGAACGATAGTAGGCAAGCACTCACTATTCTGGTTGTCTATCGTCTCATGCTTCAACTGACTAATCGCATCAGTTAAGGTGGATACATAATCATCAACAATGGTTCACTGTCAGAACCTTCTCCTGGCTAAGTTTCACAAGCCGTAAATTCATCAAATGTTTATAGCAACAATGTTAAACCACAGTAGTGGATTTTCATAATACATAGATCTCTGTACCATCATCCGATAATAAGACCTTTTCTGTTCTCCGACAATGATCCGCTTACAATGGCGGGAATCCAAAATGGCTCTCCTCCGTGAGCTTCGTTCACCCAGGATGAAAAATTATGAAGCAGCATTAATTCGTAATTCGTACATAAATGTCGTCATTGGGCTTCTATACATTTCTGCTATCAATAAGGCTGGATACATCAAGTGATCTAGTGTTGCTAGATAACACGTCATCTTCATCTGTAATCAACAATCCTAGATGTACGATAATACGTCTCCCATCTAGGCTTAGCAAAAAAGTTCAGCAAAAATGTTCTGGTTTTACCTAGCTTTAGGCAAACACATACAAGCGAATAACGCACGCCATTCCTAGACGTTAATAATGGACATTAGGAGAATCTCTGATAATACAGTCATACAGAGAAACAAACTCCTTCCTAGAATAAATCACAGAGATCAATCTTCCGACTTCTAATCGACCAGCCCATAGCAGCGACGACATGACAGCCTTCTCTGTCCACACACACCAAATCGACGCATGCGCAGAAATGCCTTTCACCCCAGAGTTCAGCTCACAAAATAGTCCGACATAGAAATACAAAGATACAAAGATATAAGACCGAATCACCTTAAATAGTCAAGGAATCAATATAAATTCGGGCCATAAACATTTTAAGCAAGACCAATATGTTTCTGGCCATACCAGACAAAAAATGACGTAAATCTAGTATTCATACGCCAGATTGAGACACAAGAACAGATAACCCATATAACCGAATACAACATCGACCAATCAGGGTTCTGTCCCTTACTCTGAGAATCATTGATTCCCAAATAAATGCTTTTCATCAGACAAATAGTTATTACTTTACATTTGTATACCTACCAACAGTAATCTGTGCGTCACAAAAGAATATGTGCGCAACAGTAACCCGTCATGGGTCGTAGGGGTGCCATGGTGGAAGCATCAGCAGACAAGGTCCTCCACTGCTCTCTATCCTCAGCAATGCGTAAAAGTGTGAAAAAACCGTGCCCTGCCCATTCTTTGATGTTATCAGCCCAGGATTTTCTTTGCCTTCCTCTTCTCCGTTTACCTTCGACTGTTCCCTGGGGGATCGTTTTCAAAAGGGAGTCATGACGAGTTACATGCCCAAACCAGTCAATATTTCGACGTTTCACTACTGATAAAAGTGGTTCTTGGTGGCCTGCATAGGTGTTTATTTTCTCTCTAACATAGACATTTGTTTTGTGCTCTTTATAGCAAATGCGCAAAATTCTTCTATTACATTTATGCTTGAAAGCCTGAATCTTTTGCTCCGTATCTGCAGTGAGTGTATAGCCCTCACACCTATACAAGAGAATAGATAATACAAGTGATTTGTATAATTTGATCTTCACAGGAAAACTGATGTTACTTTTCCAGATCACATTCAGCCTTGTCATGGCAGCTGAGGCCATCTCAAGTCTTGTCTTGATTTCTTTACTTGATCTTCCATCACTACATATAGTGGACCCGAGATATTTAAAGGTGTTAACTTCTTCTAACGTTTACCCATTTAACATAATGTTGGTTGGAACATGTTTCTTATGGCTATTCATCAATATCTTGCTTCTTTCTATATTAATTTCCATCCCATACGTTCTTGTTTCTTTCTCCAGTCTAGAGGTAAGGTCTTGAAGTTCTGATTCTGTTCCAACTATAAGATCAATATCATCAGCAAAACGTAGATTGCAAAGAGGTCGGCCTCCAATTGATATGGTTGTTTTATAATCGTAGAGAGCCTCCTGCATAATGTGTTCTAGATATATATTAAAGAGCACTGGGGACAGGATACATCCCTGGCGAACTCCTACAGTTGTTTTGAAAAATTCTCCAATGTCATTGCTTGCTAAAACAGCACTGCTTGCGTCCTTGTATAGTGCTTCAATGATATCTATGATGTTGGTATCAAAATTGAATTTTCTCATTATTTGCCATAAGCCTTCATGCCAGACTCGATCGAAGGCTTTTGTGAAATCGATGAAGTTATGGTATAAATTGTGTTGATGCTGGAGATGTTTTTCGATCAGTAATCTAATATTGAAGATTTGTTCTGAGGTACTTCTTTTTGGTCTAAAGCCAGCCTGTTCCTCAGACAAGATTTCTTTTGATTTATGTTTTATTCTGTTCAAGAGTATCCTTAACATCACCTTACTTGGATGACTAATAAGGCTAATAAGGACATCAACAACAGAATGAACAAAGCAAGAACAGCCTTTTTTAGCTTAAACAACATCTGGAAGTCCTCTCAGTACAGCACAAGCACAAAATTAGGATTATATCAGAGCTGTGTGCTTTCTGTGCTTCTCTATGGTGCGGAGAGCTGGAGAGTTACAGAGAAGGAAATGTCGAAATTGTCCTCTTTTCACACAACATGCCTAAGAAAAAATTCTCCGATTCTTTTGGCCAAACACCATCAGTAACCAAGAACTACTTATTCGGAGTAACCAGAAAGACATGCACACCATCATAGCTGGCAGACGCTGGAGTTGGGTTGGCCACGTCCTCAGAAAAGACCATGATACCATCACAAGAACAGCTATGCTATGGACCCCCGAAGGAAAGCGAAAGAGAGGCCGACCAAAAACAACTTGGCGGAGAAATGTGGAAGCTGAGATGCAAAGAATGAACCACAGTTGGGGCACTGTACGAAGGATGGCCGATGACCGAGCAAAGTGGAATCAATTTGTTGCTGTCCTACAAGACGCCACCAGGCGTGATGGCCGCTGACTGCTTTGACGGTTGGCGGTTATGGATCAAAGAAGAAGAAGAAGGCTAATGGTTCTGTAGTTCTTGCACATTTTTAGATTTCCTTTCTTTGGAAGCGGTATTACTAATGACTGCGTCCACTCTTTTGGCCATTTTTGTGTACTCCGTATCTTCTGGCAAATTGTTGTCATGATATTTATTATATCTGGTCCTCCATATTTCAAGAGCTCTGCTGGGATATTATCCACACCCGGTGACTTCCCTTCTTTCATCTAACATATAGCCTCTTCCACTTCTTCCCGATATATTGCTGCATTTCCGAGTTCCCTGTTTTCGCACTTAATTTTGTTTAATATGCTATAGTCAGTGTCGAGTTTACAGTTATATAATGCTTTATAATAGTCTGTCCACCTTCTCATTACAGCTGTTTTTTCATTGAGCAGAGCCCCATTGCTATCTTCTATGACAGTTACCTTGGGCTGTTGGGGTTTTGATAGTCTTCTTAATGTGTCAAAAGCTGCCTTGCTGTTACCTTTTCTTAGCCCCGTATTAATGGACTCACATTGATAAGCTACCCATTTTTCTTTGGCCTGTTTCATTTTCTTTCTAATATTTTTATTCACCATACTGTATTGCCATGCTGCTTCAGGAACCTCTTTCTTAACCTTTTTCATTTCCCGCCGTGTATCACATAACTTCAGAATGTCATCTATAACCCATGGTTTGTTTATTTTCCTTCTTTTACCAAGTATTTCTGTTGCTGATTCAATGAGCACGTCTTTCATGCTCTCTGTGATTGAGTTGATATCATCCTCCTAAAATTTGAGAGCTGCGAATGTTCCTCCAACAGTTGCCTTAAAGATTCCGGCGATTTCTGGATCTTTCAGTTTGTCTAAATTGAATCTTAACTGAGAACATCTGTTTTGATTATAGTTCTTTTTGAGTTTAAGCTTGAGCGTCATCAATACCATGTCGTGATCACTACCAATTTCGGAGCCAGGAAAAGTCCTAGTCTTGGCTTTATTAATACTGGACTTGAATCTTTTGGATACAAGAATAAAATCAATTTGGCCATGTCTCAGTTTTCGGGGCATGCCACGTTGTTCTTCTTGATAACTTATGAGGAAATAGTGTATTTGCAAGGGTTAGTTATAGTTGCTGGCAAATTCTAGTAGCCTTAGTCATCGATCGTTGGTTTCTCCTGTCCCACATTTCCCCAATGTGCCAGCCCACTGACCGTATGCATCTGGCCCTATTTTAGCATTCCAATCCCCTAGCACGATGAGAAGATCTTTCTTTGGAATTTTCTTAATTGTTTCATCCAGATTTTCATAAAATGTATCAATTGCCTCATCCTCATAGTCAGTAGTGGGGGCATATACTTGTATGATGGAGATGTTCTTTGGATGTGCTGCAATACGTATGGTGATAAGCCTGCTATTTATTGGGGTGCAGCTGATGACAGAGTTCAATATATCTTTATGTACAATAAAACCTACTCCATGCTGATGTTTGGACTCATCTCCACTAAACCAAATTTTGTGACCATCATCCGTTGTTGATTCACCTAATCCTGTCCATCTGACTTCTGCAAGGCCCAGGATGTCCCACGAGTATCTAACAAGTTCATGTGTTAGTTCTCTGACTTTTCCACACGCATATAGTGTGCGTACATTCCAAGTTCCAACGACAAAACTTTCTCTAGGAAGTTTCAAAACAGGGGTTTGTACCCCATTCGCTGACTTATCACTCTCAAGGGGCAATGAGAGCGCGGTCGTTGTTAATCCGGGCCTCGGCCGATCCGACATATTATTACTGAGTTGACTTTCCATCATAGCATTTCAGTGGGCAAGAGGTTTGCTTGGCGGTGCCCATCTCCTCTCCAAGTATCCTTGCAGGTACATACAAAAATTTACCTGGAGCAATCTGGTTTTAAGGCGCCAGACACTCGCCCTTCGCCCCTTCTCCTGTTAGTATTAAGTGGTGCCGCCACGAGAAGGCCAGTATAAGACACAGTATAAGACACAGTATAAGACACAGTTTAAGACACAGTATAAGGCAGGATTCTTGGTCTTTACCTTTCAGCTCCCAAAGAAGGCTCATATACCTTCAACAAACGTATGCCAAGTCTTCCCGTACCGTGTCATCAGCTCAAGGTCAAGGATGGTTTGGTGTGTGCTTATTCACGGCTGATACTTCTTGGCGAGTTTTTATTTTTAATTCATGACGTCTTCATCAAGCGGACAACGCTGCAATGTTTTCTTAGGCGTTCCATATCAACAGTTCTATACGGTGGGACTACTTTCTTGGTCTTTCAGTGTGTCCAGTCTGCATCTAGGATTGTCTCCTACTTTGTCTGGTCCCTGTCCAGTGTGGAGGCCCAGCATAACTCGTTTGGTCATGGTCACACACAAGCTAAGCTCTACCACGGTTACACGAGATAGGAGCATCGAGGTTCAAAAGTCTTTGTTATTGTTGAACAGAATCGACATCATTGCATTCCGGGCAAACCCCTAGGTTCTCAGTCTCCCTCAGTATAAGTCGAAGAGTGTGAATCCTAACTGTTCCTGTAGCTCGCTGGTTGTATGCACGCCGGATGCATCCTCTCATATGTTCATATTCAAGTTAAGTCTGAGATTGTACGAAGAAGAAGAAGATACGTCCATCTCTGTGTGAGAAGTTACTGTGATTTTATTTTCAACGGGCCCCATTTTTCGTCTCCATGTATTATTTGCGTTTAATTATGAGGAGTTACTGGGGGTTTTAATTTCAATTTTTCCCCAGTCCTCTTCTCTCTGTAGTAATTGCGTTCAGTTTTAGTTTATTAGGTTTTTGAGTTATATTATCATGCGGGGCAAAATCTCCCGACGTTAGGAAAAATTCCGTAACTCCCGTACTTATTATGTTTAATCGTAGGGGTGGGGGTAGAAACGACCCAGGTTCACCGCTAGAACCAATCATAATTATTCTAGTAACCAAAACGGTCAGTAGGGTTATCTAACATGACGCAATTAGTACCGCGTGAGCAGAAGTAAACATGAGTCATGCATGAGTTTATGATATCATTGGCCGAGGTCAGAGTTGATTAAAATGCAGCAATATTATTGGTTTAGGGCGGCCCCAGAGGGACGCCAAGCGATGACTCATAGCTTGTTTTTATTCTATGATAAATAACAGCGTTGTAGTCTTTAGCGGTCTCTCAAAATTTACTGCCGTGAATCAAAGTCATATCGTCTGCTCTTAGTGAGACATTCGATAATTGGGTATGTGTACATCTTAATTAGCGTCATAGATAGTTCGTTTCATAATAGATCTTAGCACGTTAGAGTAAGTTTTTCTTCTGGGAGTTAATTTAATTTTTATTAAAGAGAAGTGCCATCAATCGCTATCTTATAGAAATAATAAAAATGTAAGTTGTGCATATAATTTTTTCTATGATAAGCTAGTAGTATCTTTGATTTGTGTAGCGGCTTTGAGATAATAACGGTGTGAGGATAAGTGCTTAAATACACGTGCGCTCTGTAGTATGTAGTAGTAGTTGTGAAAATCGAAATTTGATTATGATATTTGCAGTGTAAATACGCGAGCGTATGTGTGTACTTTATTTAATTGTGTATTAATTTGTTGTGTAGTCAGGAAGCAGGGGTGTAATTAATATTACTGAGTTGGTGTAGTAACTGTGTTTATATATTGTGTAGATTTGATAACCTTCCGGCGTCAGTAGTAAAAAGAAGGGCCTAAGAATTTTACTGGGGAATGCTTCGCTTCATCGAAGTAAATGTTTTTTGCGCCTGAGGCAAGACTAGCGAAACTGATTTAGGTCAGACTGTGTCTGGGAGTTCACATAACAGACAGATAGTAAGTGGGAGCAGGGAAGGAGATTGTAAATTTCTTTGACCTTTGGGTAGGAATTGTTGCTTATCGTGTGCGTGTGTTAATATACGGGGAAGACGGGAGAGGTATTAATTTAAGGTGGTTATACGTTAGGAATGAGAATGTTCTGACGTGTTGTATATTTGTTGTATTTTTTTTCTTTTTACAGCATTTTCACGGCACATAGGGCAAGTTGTAACCTGCTCTACAACTTAACACTTATTATCCTTCTCAGGAGCCGAGGGCTCGAGAAAACTGGCGACGCGGAAATACCGGCGCCAGTACGTCTGTACCAGTAAAAGAAAAGTTCTCAAGCAGTGAAGCCCATGCTTCAGCGGGAAAGGGTTTATCGTTAAATCCAGAGCTCGTAGCTCGTTATACCACTCCAAAGAGGCGCGGGGCTTGAAGGTTGGTTTTATTTATATTTGGCCATAATAATGCTGTTGGTCCCTAAACCCTAAGAGGGTTAAATCGGCCGTTAAAGAATTGTCAGCAGCAGTGAAAGCTTATACATCCCAAGTCAAGTACCTCGTGCTTGATACCAAAGTCATCAGCTGCAGTAGTCAGGAACAGGAGAAAGGGTAATCATTCCTTTTCCGAATGCTATCGAGGGGAGGGGAGTAACGGAGACGCCACTCAGCAGAATACAGCAGTACTTAGTGACCCCCACCAAGTACAGTGTGTTTAATCCTTAATTATTTCCCATGCAGGTTGAAAGAAAGGGTGAAAGGGTTGGGTTAAATTGTTTGTCATTTTAATTGTTTGGTTATTTTCAGGTGTGTACCTCACACTTTATTTATTTTACTGTGTTATCGATGTTGTTGTTAAATAAAACTATAAAATGTACACTGGATCAGTTTCTCTGTAACTGTACTGTACGTATATGCTTGTCTTTATAGTTGTGTCTGTGGAACTTTAGTGAAACCTTATCTCCTTTAATGGTAGTAGAGGTGTTGAGCCTATAGCTCTTAACTAAGTCGCGAGTGACGAGGGAGAGTCAATCTCGGTTCTCGCCCTCAAAGCTATAAGTCTCATCCTTCCACACTCATTGTATTCTCATCTAAATCTATCTTCTCAGACTTTCTCATACTAGTGTCTAGTCTATATACTAGGACAAGCTCTAAACTTAAATCCACTTCGTGACATTCTGCGAGCCTTAAGGTTGATGCCAAATTTCAACAGTCTTAACTTTGATTATCCATCTATTACAGCGTCATTCCTTAACAGGCGATGCGATCATTAATTGTTCTCAGTATCTCTCCCTTATCCATATCCAGTGTCCCCACTATGGGTGCTCTTGATGCTAGTCTTATTAGCTCTCTCATTACCATGTACCCCTGCATGACCAGGATACTAGATCCACACCAGCTCCTGCAGATTCGAAGCTTCTATAAATGTTTCCCATTCATGCCGTAGCCAGCCATTTTCAACCTTTCGAAGAATTGACTGGAAGTCTGACACATATGTAATAAATGAATAAGTGATTCATTGAATCGTTAATGAAGAAGATACAGTTAATACTGCATTGAGTTGTCATATGTAATGTTACCCACATCATTACCCCACCCCAGGCCCCAGTCCGTCCAAAAAAAGAAAACAAAACACTTCAGCGACTGCACAAACAAAACTAAAAGTTAAGACTAACCCTCGTGGTTCCGGAAATGTACCTAAGGCGACAAGAAAGGAGAGGACTATTGCTCCCTCGCTATAAATTGGTACCTTTCACGGCGCTATTTCGCCGAAATATCAGCCTGGCTACAGTGTGTTTTTGGTAACACTGAGATAACTTTACCGTCGAGGTCATGTGACCAGACGGAAGTGGGAGATAATCTAGGCGCGAAATGTCAATGAGTTTCTAGTCAGCCTTCCGTGTGGACGGACATCTGGTTACCTTCGCCAGCAAGTCGCTGTGCGGTTTATCATATAGATTATTAGCTAGAGATTGCCATATTTAGTTCTGTTGGATGATTATGTGTAATTCTGGATTAGTGTAACGTCCAGTGGATATTATCTTCAGGCCGTATCTGTCAAGTTGTTCATGATTAGAGTATTGCTTTGTCATAGATTTTGATCGCTAGGATGAGCGATAGTCAGTACAGTGTTTGTACAGTGCCGACATACTGATATGTATGAGGCTATCAGATAAATTAATTGAGGCAAGTTTCTCTGGCATTTATATAAATATATATATTTCATACGTTTTGTTTGCCGTGTGAGGCTTGATTCTGTGTGCTTACTTATTAAAGGGAATTTCCTGTGCAAGGTGTTGATTTATTATGTAAGCCATTATGTTGTGGTCATGCTCCTACGGAGCGAGCCTATAATCAGTAGTATTGTCGTTATCATAAATCCACAGCATAGTTTGGTTCTGACAACAGGGTGGCTCTGTCACATTCTTTGAAGGCCATGCGGCCGAGATTTTCATTATAAGGTTAGAAACTAGTATGCACACAGTGTGTAGAAGGCTATGTGTAGTATTGTGTTCTCGCCTTCAGCTTTCACACCGTTCACGTTAGGGAGCTATTTTAGTTTTCCAGTATTCACGGCAGTGTGTTTGTCAGACAGTGTAGTGAACTGTGTTAGGGTCTAGTGCTGACTCGGTAGGGGTATTGACCTAGATTGGAAGAAGGTCACAGTGAAAGTTTGGTATTTTCAGTTTAGAGAATTGTTGACAGATATTGTGTGCTATACTGTGTTGCAAATTAATGTTGGTGCTAAGTTGCAATGAGTGTTAAGTGATTTGTCTAAAGTGATAGAATAAGGTCGCAGCTGGCGTCGGCTTGCCATTGTGAGATATTACAAGATGTACTTTGTTGTGTACGGCTTTTGAGCACAGGCGTATATCAATCCTTTGCTGAAATACAGCTGTCTGCATTAGCTATAAATATATAACGTGACGTATGTATCGTCTGCCCATGCGCAGCCGAGCGGTCAGTTTCCCGTGCGATTGATAAAATGTAAACAGCCTTGACGAGACGTGCCATGGTTGTGTTCCCGTGGTGAATGTGTTATTCGATATATTTTCTCAGTGGCTTGTAATGAGATTTGGTCGCCACGATTGTATAAGATGTGTTTATGGGCCGTCAAGGGTTACAGCTTCCATGGGAAGCATTGTGACTGTATTTTGAGGTAAACATTTTCGATCGTCAGCATATATTTACATTTGCCGCCATACTTCGTTCACGGCCTGCTTTAACCGGAACGCTAGTCTCGTACGGCTAGAATTGAGATTTATGAATTGTATGCCTCTTACATTGTTTACCCCGATGGACTGACATTGGACCTTAATGAATGCAATCTGCCTAATGTTATTTATGCTGAATTATTGTTGGAGCTACTGTGAATAAATTTGGATGTGGACCAGTCTTCACCAACTCATTGATTAATCATTAACACTGTTGTACGAGCTAAGAACGATACTGTGTGGCTTCGTTCAGGTGAAAAGTATGATGCTAACCCTTCGTCTACTCAACCTAGCATTCGCGTAAGCATCAGCAACGATTGAAGACATACTCACCAAGCCAGAACCTAACTGCCCCGCATATAACATTCCTTGATAGCCATTACACAACAGATTTCTGGTGGCCGATATGGCCACGATTTTTTTTTTGGACTGTTCAACAACATCGGACAAAGTGAAACCACACCATGTTGTCTATTGTTTATGCATTGTGAACTATTTCTGGAACTGTTTTGCATACTTTCCTCTGCGCATGGCATGAAATTGATGCGGGTGGAAATACATGACTGTGACGAAATTTTTCTGCTCATTGTACAACTGGTCAAATTATTGTGTTTTTGAAGAAAGACGTTACAGCAGAGTCCCAGTGAATACTCCTAGTTCAAATCAAATTCTGATGTACATGTTATTAATCAGGCTGCTGCTACACGCCTGTTTTGTCAAGTTTTCAAAGCCCAACATTATCAAGTTGAACTTTCTGTAAGAAAAACTGCAATGATGTCGTGCTTCCTGCTCTATTAGGATATCTAATAACTACATTATTGCTGCTCGACCTGTGATGTTCCCTTGCTACGTTGACAACCTGTCCAGGAGATGCTGTGCCATCCTTGGCCCCAAGCTAAGTGGCTTTATGTGCACTTTTTGTGAACTGTGCTAAATTGGTCTGAGCTCGTTCTTATTTCTTGCGTGTTATATCTATACCTTTCTGTTAGCTTGTTTGTTCCTGTGGGTTTGGTTGGGAGGTGATTCGGTGCAAGAGGTTCATCTCATTGATTCAATGGGCTCACACCGGATGTTTCGTTAGGTTTGCTTGTAGATTTCCAACAGTGGAATATCCGGCTGATATTCGCCGTGCGACTTAGGTCCTCTGTCTGGTTTTCTTCGACCACTGTCTGTATAGGTGTGACGTCTTGTGTTCTGTGCGTTGTCGTTGTATAGTATTTCTGCTTTAGTTGCAATAATTTTGTTCGTATCTGTTGGTCTCTCCTTGCTGTCTCTCAGTTACAAACAAATTTTATGTTTATACACCGTGTCTCTGGTCCTGTGTTGTTCTGACTTAGCAGTAAGCGTGTTCCAAATTTGCTGTATTTTTCCTCTTTAGTTTGACATTTATATTCTCTTTTGTTGCTTACTGATGATGTCTTTTGTCGCTTAGTGATTTATCCTGCTCCAAAATATTTTTTTCTCTTATCTATATTTATATTTGTTGTCTTTTTCATTATTTTTTTTTCTTACCATTCATTGATTGCATTGTTAATAGCTTACTTTAACTTAGTCGTTCCCCTTCTACCGTGAGGTGTAGAGGTATTGTTAATAGCCATTAATATTATTGATTATACAAATCTGACAATTACTTAATACGTGATGAACATTGATACAAAATTGCTACTTTAGACTATTTTGTGAAACAAGGTAAAGCCTTTGCCATGGAAGGAGAAGCCCTAAAGGAATTTGCTATGACTGAATATCAGAAACATAGGGCTGAAGAATTGGCCAGAGAAAATAGAAATGAAGAATTGGCCAGAGAAAAAAGAAATGAAGAATTGGCCAGAGAAAATAGAAATGAAGAATTGGCCAGAGAAAAAAGAAATGAAGAATTAGCTGAGAAGAGAAAAGCTGAAGATTTAGCCAGCCAAGAGAAACTTAAAATACTTGCGATGGAAGCAGAAGATAAAAAAAGATTACATGATGAAAAGATGTTATCCTTAGAACTTGAAAAACTCAAGTTGCTAAATATTAAACATAACAATTCTGAGAGTCAAAGTTCCTAAAACAAGCATGTTTCAGGATCTGGTAGATTTCGTTTGCCTACTTTCAAACCCAACGTAGACGATATTTCTTGCTTCCTTTTTTTTTTTTTTTTTTTTGCGTTCGCCCGCTAATACTCGAGGCGAAATCTCAGGTTATTATTTTATGTCTAACCTGACATTGATTTTACGTGAGTATCCCTTTATTTCTCGTACAGAGACAGGTGTCCCTCGCCATTCAGGCAAATACTCGCCGATTTCGGAGGTACCCATTGCAGCTGGGTCGGCTCAGGAGCCGCCAGTCCCTGGTCGACGACACTCCTTCAAATGTGCTCGCCAGGTCTCGAGTTAATCCAGTCCAAATCCCGGTCGACGAAAAATCCTCAAATGCCGTCGCCCGGGTTTGATCCTGTATCACCCGGTCGCCAGAGCGGTGTTGTAACCACTACGCTAGCGCGGCTCCCCTCTTGCTTCCTTAATCGCTTTCAGACTGTGTGTGAGGCACATGAAATTGATAAATCTGAATGGTGTAGTAGATTGATGGAATTCCTCACAGGGGATGCACTAACTTCGGTTTGTACCATGGACGGTCCCAGTAGGAATAACTATGAAGCTGCCAGAGCTTTATTGCTTAAACTTTACCAATTGGATGAAAATGGCTATCGCATGCGTTTTAAGACCATGTTGCCAGAAACATGGAAGGACTTCTCGGAATTTATTGCTGCCATTAAATTAACATTCAACAGATTGGTTGAATTAGCGAAAATTCCACAAACATATGAGGCACTAATGGACTTAATGCTCAGAGACAAAGTGTTGTCTTCTGTTCACAGCAGTTCCTATCATACCTTCATGAACGGAAACCTACGGATTTGACATTGGTGGAAGAATTGGGAAGACAGTTTTTACCGCTCACCCAGGCACATGTGTGAGTAACTCTCACATCAAAGAGGCTCTACCTGTGGCATTAGCGTCATCTTGGAACAACAGAAACATAAGACCAAGGTCTCAGAGTCTCGACAGTAATTTTTGTCGTGGTAGAGGTAATAACTACGGGTACTTTCAAGGTGGTACCTCTTACGATAATCAATCTCCCACGTCTAGAGGAAATTTTAGACAATTTCGGGGACCAGAACAGAACCAATTCCAACCACAGAGAGGATGGAAACGAAATGATAATTTTTTCAGGAGTAGAGGAAATTGGAATGGTAATAGATACAGTAACCAATATGCAACTCCTAGAACGTCTAATTATTCACAGGACAATAGCAACCGGAATTATTCTTATAATAATCAGAATGATAACCATCCCTTCCGCTCTCGGAGCGTTGAACGTACAAACTATCATGCTAACTCAGCACAATCTGCTGATACATCTAGTGCTACTCAAAGTTATCCTTCGGTAAATCAAGCTGCTGCTTGTTCTTTTTTTGACTTTGATGCTGCTTCAAAGTGTCCTGATTGCCGAACTTTATTTCAGCCTAATGTGGTATCTACATTAAGATGCAGTCATCCACTTCCTATAATGACAGCACTTGCTGCTCATGATGGCACAGGCACCTTACATTTTCATAAATGCCTACTAAACGATACGCAGGTATCTGTGCTCAGAGATACTGGTTGCACAATGGTGGGAGTTCGCCAATCTCTGGTGCACCCATCATGCTCCACTGGAGATTTTGTTAAATGTGTCACATTTGGGGGAACAGTAGAGTTCTATCCCACAGCTATTGTTCACATAGCGACTCCATTTTTCACAGGGAGAATTAAAGTGTGTCTTTTAAAAAACCCAATCACTGACCTTATTGTTGGCCGTATCCACGGTGGCAAAGATTGCACACCTGGTGAAATTATTGAGTGGGAACGGCAAAATATTTTAACTGCGAATGCAGTAACAACAAGGGCTCAAGCACAAGCTCAAGCGATTGATAACATTGTGCCTGAAAATCAGGTTTATGATTTTCATGCTACTATTAACAAAGAATCTTTTGCAACGCTGCAAAGAGATGATGATTCTGTGCAGAAATTTTTTCGTTTGGTAAGTGGTAAGGAGATGCTTGTAAATAATGCCCCTTGTCAATGGTACATCCTTAAGAATGGTATCCTGATCAGAATGTTTAAAGATTCTTCTGCTCTTAAACAAAAGGTCATGGTTCCTAAACAGGTTAGAACTTATATCATGCAACACGCCCATGATTCTCATTGTGCTGGACACATGAGCTACTCTAGGACAAGATCCAGAGTGCTCTCTTCCTTCTTTTGGCCTGGTGTATCTAGGGATGTTGCTACGTATTGTCGCTCCTGTGTTACTTGCCAGGAGGTCAAAGCAAAGGGAGCCTATCACATGGCACAGATACAGGCTTCAGATATACCTGTACGTTCCTTTGAGAAGATGGCCATAGACATTATTGGCCCACTTCCTGTTATGTCAGCTAGAGGACACAGGTATGTCCTCACATGTATTGACATGTGCACGCGCTGGCCAGAGGCTATACCTCTGAAGAATATCACCACCTCAGACGTGGCTGATGCTCTTTTCTTAATCTTTTCCAGGCTATGTTTCCCTAGAAAACTTCTATCAGACAGAGGTACTCAGTTTGTCTCCGAGACCATGACTGGTGTTATGCAACGACTAAACATTGACAGATCGCTTAGCTCCGTGTACCATCCAATGAGCAATGGTATGGTAGAACGGCTAAATAGGACGCTTAAACAATTATTACGCAAAGTTACAGTCAGCTATCCACAAGACTGGGACAGGGTTTTGCCCGCCGTGCTGTTTGCGTACCGTGAGGTACCAAACGAACAGACCGGTTTCTCGCCATTCGAGCTTGTCTTCGGAGCTCAACCTAGAGGTCCTATGTCTCTTATTAAAGATTTGCTCACTGACTCAGAAATGACTCAAGACACCAAGTCATCTTACGAGTATATCGTAAACCTCCGACGTAAGATAATTGATGCTTGTCAGTTGGCAACAGCATCTTCTGAAACTGCTAAAGAAAAAGCTCGTCAGTTTCAGAATCGTAACAGACGACTAAGACATCTGGTGCCTGGGGATGAAGCCTTTGTGCTTCTTCCTAGAAAGGACTACAGACTACTCATTGCTTGGAGTGGTCCTTACAGAGTTATTTCACGCATTTCTGATGTTGACTATGTACTTGACGTTAAGGGAAAAAACAAAACTTTCCATATAAACATGCTCAAATAATTCCATACTCGATCTGAATATCTTCAGGCTGTCTTTCATGCAGTAAATGAGCCCACAAGGCATACTACTCATTTTTCTTCCCTGTCTGTGATTCAGGAGGAAGAATCTGCTTTTCCTGACTTTGCTATGGATCTTCCTGTCATGCCTTTAACTGATACTGAGACGTGGAAGGATGTTTCTATCTGTACGGATTTATCATCCGACCAACGTCAACAGGTGTCTGATCTTCTTCAATCTTTCCCAGATGTTCTGACAGACATCCCTGGTATTACATCGGTTATCACTCATGATATCCTTCTCACGGATGATCGACCTATTCGCGTTCGACCATACGCCATTCCTATCCATTTTCAGGATAAGGTTAATAAAGAACTTGACGACATGCTTCGTTTGGGTATTATCGAACCATCAAATTCTGCATTTGCTTTCCCGATGGTCATTGTTAGAAAGAAGGATAACAATATAAGACTATGTATTGACTATCGCAAACTTAATAATATTACTGTCTTTGATGCTGAGCCTTTACCGTTATTAGAAGACCTTTTGCCAAGACTTGCTACAGCTGTTTTTTTCACTAAATTTGATCCCACAAAAGGATACTGGCAGGTTCTTTTATCGGAAACTGCTAAGCCCCTTACTGCTTTTACAACACCAAAGGGGTTATTTCAATGGAATTTTATGTCCTTTAGACTGATGAATGCTCCTGCCACATTTGTCAGGATGATGCGTAAGATGCATCTTTTTCTAACAGGTCTGATATTATTACATATATAGATGACATATGTCTCTTTACTACTTCTTGGGAAAATCATTTCTTAGGTCTCACTTCACTGCTGGACACTTTACGTTCACACCATCTAACTGCCAAACCTTCTAAAATTTTTGTCGGTTTTGGAGAAATATCATTCCTTGGTCATAGAGTTGGTCATGGTTTGCTTAAAACTGAACTATCTAATGTGTCCAAGATTTTGAACATATCTGTGCCCACAAATAAGAAACAAGTGCGCAGTGTTCTCGGCCTTATTCAATTTTACAGTCGATTCATTTCGAATCTATCCTATATCACTGCTGATCTGTCTGCTTTATTAAGAAAGGGCTCTCCCAATCATGTACACTGGTCTCAAGAGTGCCAAGCAGCCTTAGCTCATATTAAAAGTTTATTTTCAACCCCTCCAATATTGAGGTTACCAAATAAAAATTTGACATTCTATCTTCGCACAGATGCGTCTTCCAAAGGTATTGGTGCTGTATTGATGCAGAATTTTGACTGTACACTTCATCCTAACTTGTACATATCACGGAAGCTGACAGACGCAGAAAGAAAATATCCAGCAATCGAGCGCGAATTGCTCGCCATCGTCTGGGCTGTTTTGAAACTGGAGAGGTACCTTCTTGGATCAAGATTTATTATACAATCGGACCAGCGCTCTCTGTCATTCCTCATGAAATCGAACCACAAGAATCCTAGAGTTGCGCGCTATTCTATTTTGATGCAATCGTTCACATTTGATGTCCAAGCTATTCCGGGCACTGAAAATGTGTTAGCTGATTTACTCTCCCGCTGCCCTCAACAAGACTTTAACGATACTAATTAACATTATTATGTGATCCAAATATAAGCGCATGGGTGACATTCAGTACTGCTGCGTGACTTTCAAATGTATTTACGTGATCCACTCATTTACATTGGATGATTGACTTTCGATACCTTCATACTATGAGGACCTGAACATTTTGTTGCTTGGTAACAATCTACTTTCGTGTCAAATGGATAACTCTACTTTAGTGCTATAAGCACATGTGAAAGACATATTGTTGCCAATTGGAAACAATGCAGTACCATATTTACCAATAGATCAGTATGAAAACTACATGATGTATAAATTCTTCTAACTTTTTCTTTTTTTTCCTTCTTAATGTTCCCTAAAAGACATAACCTTACTTATATTTCGCATGTTTATTAGTTTGATTCTCTTTATGTAACAGTTCTCTTATGCTATAGTGATATCATTACTTTAACATATACATTACAAGGTGATCTTTTCTTTATTGCATTATTAGTTTACATTTCTTTGTTTCTGCCTCTCATATTCTTATGATAATGTATTGACTGATGACAGTCTTTTTCATGCACTTTCATTAATATTTCCAGTAGATTTGACTTCGACTGGACTTTGAGAAATTATTGTTCTACTGTTGACGATTTTGTATTATGATGTACTTAATTTTGGCCGTTCTTTCATTCGGGGAATGTTTGAAAAAAAAAAAACATTTGTTTTTTTTTTCCCGAGAGGACGAGGTGGTTGTTGTGTACGGCTTTTGCGCACAGGCGTATATCAATCCTTTGCTGAAATACAGCTGTCTGCATTAGCTATAAATATATAACGTGACGTATGTATCGTCTGCCCATGCGCAGCCGAGCGGTCAGTTTCCTGTGCGATTGATAAAATGTAAACAGCCTTGACGAGACGTGCCATGGTTGTGTTCCCGTGGTAAATGTGTTATTCGATATATTTTCTCAGTGGCTTGTAATGAGATTTGGTCGCCACGATTGTATAAGATGTGTTTATGGGCCGTCAAGGGTTACAGCTTCCATGGGAAGCATTGTGACTGTATTTTGAGGTAAACATTTTCGATCGTCAGCATATATTTACATTTGCCGCCATATTTCGTTCACGGCCTGCTTTAACCGGAACGCTAGTCTCGAACGGCCAGAATTGAGATTTATGAATTGTATGCCTCTTACATTGTTTACCCCGATGGACTGACATTGGACCTTAATGAATGCAATCTACCTAATGTTATTTATGCTGAATTATTGTTGGAGCTACTGTGAATAAATTTGGATGTGGACCAGTCTTCACCAACTCATTGATTAATCATTAACACTGTTGTACGGGCTAAGAAAGATACTGTGTGGCTGTGTTCAGGTGAAAAGTATGATGCTAACCCTTCGTCTACTCAACCTAGCATTCGCGTAAGCATCAGCAACGATTGAAGACATACTCACCAAGCCAGAACCTAACTGCCCCGCATATAACATTCCTTGATAGCCATTACACAACAGTTGGTGCTAAGTTGCAATGAGTGTTAAGTGATTCGTCTAAAGTGATAGAATAAGGTCGCAGCTGGCGTCTGGCTTGCCATTGTGAGATATTACGAGATGTACTTTGTAGTTTAGTACTAGGAAGGTAGTAATCCAGTTGGAGCAGCGGAGAGTAGATTGTCGAGATTGGTATAGTTTAGCCCAAGTGACTAATGGTGTTAGGAGGGAAGTTAGATCTTCTATTATTGGTGGGATAGTTAATATCAATAGTGTTGGCGGCATCCCAGGGTGTATGCAACTACTCATATCTGGTTTTTGGTCTAGAGGTACGCAGCTGTAGGGGACTGGTTCTTGACAACGTTGTTCGTGTAGCCTACTGATACAACTATTTTTGATGTTACTACTGATACGTCTGTTATTGGTCAACCATTTATAATTACTCTTTCCATAGTTTAATGGCTATTTATGGTCATGCGTGACTACCGTCACACCTACTGTTCTCCTACCGTGTTAAATGTTGTCGTGAGTGTGCGTGGGTACATTCACACGCCACAGATACCCACATCAGAGGCATGGAATGGTGTAACGGCAGGTGTACTCTTCAAAAATACTCACAAACACAAATCTCCAATAAACTCAGAAATTATAGGCCTACACAACTAATGGCCTTTATAACTTTTGCACTGCGCAGGCATACTCGAAACACACACTGTAGGACCGACCTCTCCAGTCGATACCCAAAAAACAGAATGCCCTTCGTTCACACACTAGACCCGCCAAAAAAGACACGAGACTCGGTTGTTTAAAAAACACAACTCAGTCTCGATAATTGCATGGGCTAGTCACACGAGCTTACTCACAGCTCAAGACAGTTCAGAGAAAAAAAACATCTCCGCGATTTGAACTGACCAGTGTTCGCCACTAGGAAACTTCTCGATCACACGAGGGAATTCCCCTAATACTATTTTAACTTAACATCAGCTTAACCAAGCACCGTAACCCGTAATCGAATCTATTTGCTTAACATTTTCAAGATCACCTCCCCTTGATAATATTTACTCTGTAACAGTTGCCACACCGCCCGGGAAAAAAATGATTTATCATTTTTTGTTGAAAATATAAGTCCCAAAAATTTAGAGATAAATGAAATTATATTATATGGCTACCAAAAAATGGCGCTTTAATGTAACTGTGAATCCTTTCAATAATAACAATTGCCTCCTCAAATATCATATAGATCCGGTTAGCCAACGGACATCATCCTCGCCGTGCTAACTACATCAATGGTGAATACTTTCGGCAATTTCTCGCAAGACTGCACTCCCTGGCAATCTGCAGTAATCTCGCCTTCACTCATCTTGACATTTATATACTCAAACAAATGTCCTGGATCCTTACCTCATCAAAAATACTCACAAACACAATTCCCCAATAAATTCAGAAATTATAGGCCTACACAACTAATGGCCTTTATAACTTTTGCACTGCGCAGGCATACTCGAAACACACACTGTAGGACCGACCTCTCCCGTCGGTACCCAAAAAACAGAATGCCCTTCGTTCACACACTAGACCCGCCAAAAAAGACACGAGACTCGGTTGTTTAAAAAACACAACTCAGTCTCGATAATTGCATGGGCTAGTCACACGAGCTTACTCACAGCTCAAGACAGTTCAGAGAAAAAAAACATCTCCGCGATTTGAACTGACCAGTGTTCGCCACTTGGAAACTTCTCGATCACACGAGGGAATTCCCCTAATACTATTTTAACTTAACATCAGCTTAACCAAGCACCGTAACCCGTAATCGAATCTATTTGCTTAACATTTTCAAGATCACCTCCCCTTGATAATATTTACTCTGTAACACCTACCTCACTGATGTGCCTGTTCACTGAAGTGCCTACCAACGCCTCTGTCGTGACCATGAGAATTGACCGTGTTGAAGACTAAAGCCTGCTGAAGCCTGCTGATCTGAGTGGCCGGGAGTACTTTGTGCGGTTGACTGCAAATGTTACGCAGATTTCCTCGGCTCTCAATGCGGCCGAAGACTCTCTCTCGTAGAACTTACGTCTGTTCCGTTTCATCTCGAGCGGGTATAGAATCGCATGTCGACCAGCTGTATGCTCATTTTTACTTTTTGAGCCCGGCGTCCCTAACATTCTTTACCATTCGTCTCTAGAGGAATCCTTGCTGCCTAGCAAAATAGGTATACAGCTGAGAGCGTATAAACAGTTGTAGTCTGAAATTGCATTCCTTGCTTGGTAACACACCATTTACTTATATAATTTCTTGGGGTTTTTCTTGTTAGCTTATATATATATATATATATATATATATATATATATATATATATATATATATATATATATATATATATATATATATATATATATATATATATATATATATATATATATATATATATATATATATATATATATATATATATATATATATATATATATATATATATATATATATATATATATATATATATATATATATATATATATATATATATATATATATATATATATATATATATATATATATATATATATATATATATATATATATATATATATATATATATATATATATATATATATATATATATATATATATATATATATATATATATATATATATATATATATATATATATATATATATATATATATATATATATATATATATATATATATATATATATATATATATATATATATATATATATATATATATATATATATATATATATATATATATATATATATATATATATATATATCTATATATATATATATATATATATATATATATATATATATATATATATATATATATATATATATATATATATATATATATATATATATATATATATATATAGCTATATATATATATCTACTATATCTATATGCCCATACTATCATAATATGCTATCTATCTCTATATCGAATATATAACGCATATATATATGAATATTTATATGTGTGAATATTGATAATATCTATATACCTATGATATTATAATATATATATCATTATATAATGCGGCACTAGCTTTGCCCACTTCAAAATGCTATTCAGCGAATATTAAGTGAATTTTGTGTGTGAATTGAAATGGTATAGACCTATGAATTAAATTTTTCATTAAAATGCGGCCATAATAATATAATATAAAATCCTACTTGCCGGCATACATCACACACACACATATTGAAATTTCTACAGTAAATTATACGACCTCATTTGCACATTTTTGGTTTATCAAGCAATTGGCATGATTTTTGCGTGAAATTGCGTGAAATTGCACTTCTTGAACATAAAACAGTTTATTTCCGGTTTTACGCACACATTGTCAATCAGTGGCGTGTCTACAAAAATTATTGTGTGGCTAAGTAGGAAAAATGAGTCTGCGAGTACATGTTATGACATTACAGCAAATCACAAATAGGATTTTAAAGTATTTCTGCAATGAAGCTACTCGTGGAAAACTATATCATTCTATTTCAAACCCACAAAAGAGGACTATTCATGCCTTGGGGATAAGCAAACGATCATTGCACCGCTGGATAGCGACATCTGAAATTTGTAATTCCAGTGTTTTACACACGAAAAATAGGCCAAGAGTGGTGGATAATTTTGGCAGAGAATTGATCCGCAGAGAAATTTGCAATATGTTTCTCAATAATGAGGCAGTGACTTTAAGGAAATTGAAAATTTGGTTAAGAAAGAATAATGACATTGATATTTCCAAATCTACGCCATGGAGGACTATTAAGAGTTTGGGATTCAATTTTAGAAAATATGTTGGTGGTAGAAACCTTATTTGTGAGAAGCCTCATATAGTTGCAATGAGAAGCAAATATTTACGCGAGGTCAGAGAAATGAGAGGAGATTGTTATGATTTTGTGTATTTAAATGAAACTTGGATCAATGCGCACCACAGTAATGAACGAGAATGGCAATCATCTGATGGGACAACTAAGAGACTAGTACCAAGCAGCAAAGGACAGCGACTAATAATTGCACATGCAGGAAGCAGCCATCATGGGCTTCTAAATAATACTGAACTCACATGTGTTTCAAAATCCACAGATAATAGGGATTATCATACAGAGATGACTGGCAAGATATGTCAAGATTGGATTGTGAATCATGTACTTCCTTCCTTGGATAGACCGTCATGTTTGATAATGGACAATGCTTCATATCACAACGTTGTTGTACCAGAAGATAAAGTTCCTAATTCATCAAGTACTAAAGATGTAATAAAGATTTGTCTGACCAAAAAACGACATTCCATTCAACAAAATGTCCCTGAAGCCTGAGTTAATTGGAATTGTAAAAAAGACACAGCATACAATGATATTTCTCACAGACAAGGCAATCCATGAACATGGTCACAGATGTTTAAGATTACCTCCTAACCATTCTCACTTAAACCCAAGAATTAGTCTGGGCTAAAATTAAGAAACAGGTAGCAACAGAAAATAGAACGTTCAAATTAAAAGATGTTGAAATACTTACAAAAGCCGCCATCTCCAATATTCATTCATAACCCTCCACTCCCAAAGGAGCATAGGCCTTCAACAAACACATGCCAAGTCCTCCTGTCACGTGCCATCATCTCAAGTTCTTTCCATGTTCTCCTCATCATGTTCACCTCTGTTTCCAACTCTCTTCTCCATGTACTTCTTGGTCTTCCTCTGCCTCTCTTGCCCTGCGGGTTCCAGAACAAGGACTGCCTTGTAATACTATCAACAGGTTTCCTCAGTGTGTGTCCTATCCATCGCCATCGTCTTCTTCTCATCTCTTGTTCCACTGGCACTTGTCTAGTTCTTGTCATCAGTTCTACGTTGGTAACCTTGTCATACCATTTTAATCCCTCTATTCTACGCAAGCACCCATTTATGAAAGTCTGTAGCTTTTTGGTTGTTGTCTTTGTTGTTCTCCATGTCTCAGAGCCATACAATAGGACTGACTTCACATTTGAGTTGAAGATTCTTATTTTCGTGTTGGATCCTATTTCTCTTGATGTCCAGAGTTATTTTGCACGCTGTGCCAGACTTTTTTTTGTGCAGAATTGTATTGAGTGAAGTGTTCATCTTTCAGTCTCAATTTTTTGTGTGAATTTTCCTTTTAACATATACTTATTATATACCAAACTGTAGGGAAATTGATAGAAAATTGAAATAAATAATGTCTTTGGTAGTATTAACACAAGTATGTTCGGTATACTTAAAACATTTTGCATGTAAAATTGAAAAACGCTAAAAAGTTGACTGTATAATACGATCTTACCAAAGACAAATTACTGTTGTAGACAATGAAACTTTCTTTTTAGTCTTCAAACGTCAAGTTAATCCATATACAAAGTAAAAAAAAAACATGCTTATGGCCACAATTAGTGCATTTAATGTCATTCACACCAGTTTTTTCGTGGTTCTTTGTAAGAAAAAAATAAATTATGCAATCGTGCATTACGTAATTTTCAAACAAATAAATAAGAATAACGTCATATAAATACTTTTTTTACTCTTGTTTAATGTTTTAATTGTATCCCTAGCTTCATCTTCTACCAAGAACTAGTGATTAGATGTTACGGTAGGTCTAGTTTTGTTGCTTTTTGATCGGCCAGAATATGACTACGCCCACTCATCAACTAAATCTAGTGTGTCTAGCTTTTCTGCACAGATTCCGTATTTTGACAACAAACTGTGACTACCAAACAATCATCATCAATGTCAGCAATGTTTCAAAGTAGTTTGACACAGTTATTTGCTTAGGAGACTTCGAAAATGCAAATATAAAGCGTGACATATTTCTCTAGCAATAACAACGCAAACACGCAAATCTTCACAAAAATTGTGATAATAACGTCAAAACACGCACATGTGCTTATTAACTACAGTCAAATTAGTTGTTTAAATAGTAGCGGAAGTCATTCTACGAGCTTTAATATATGAACTGCATAAAACGGACGACTTTTAGGGTTTATTCGTGATAAACTAAAAACCACGCTGTGAGCGTTGCTCTGGCACGGCGCGTTGAATTTTGCAACGCTCTGAGCGTTGGTCTGGAGTCAAAGAGTGAAGCTACTCGAGGAAAACTATGTCATTCTATTTCAAACCCACAAAAGAGGACTATTCATGCCTTGGGGATAAGCAAACGATCATTGCACCGCTGGATAGAGACATCTGAAATTTGTAATTCCAGTGTTTTACACACGAAAAATAGGCCAAGAATGGTGGATAATTTTGACACAGAATTGATCCGCAGAGAAATTTGCAATATTTTTCCCAATAATGAGGCAGTGACTATAAGGAAATTGAAAATTTGGTTAAGAAAGAATAATGACATTAATATTTCCAAATCTACGCTATGGAGGACTATTAGGAGTTTGGGATTCAATTTTAGAAAATATGTTGGTGGTAGAAACCTTATTTGTGAGAAGCCTCATATAGTTGCAATGAGAAACAAATATTTATGCGAGGTCAGAGAATTGAGAAGAGATTGTTATGATTTTGTGTATTGTGGTGAAGTGGGATGTTATAAATATTTATAGGGGACTTAGTGTACTGACTGAGATCAGCTGTGAAGGTATCTATATCTAATAAGAGTAGTGTATTATAGATAACCTTACTTGCTGCCACATATGTATACCTCAGTCAGAATTATTCTGGAATAGTGTGATGACTACGTTATATGTCTAGGGTATGTGTATGATGAAGTGTAAGTCATAACAACAACCGACAGATAAACAATTTAATTTATTCCACCACACTTGACAACACTGTGACACTCACATACATAAAACACTCTACGAGGATATCTTAAAGGAGTCACTGATAACTTTTCAAATAACAATATGTATTCAGTGCTGTCATGAATGTATATGTGTCCTGATTCAAATACAAAGGGAACCAGGAATCACAATCAATTTTAATTACAAGTTATATGTACAGAATTTATTAATATGAATCTTGTAGTGACATATATTATTAATAGTATCCTATGTGTGTCAGTTGTGTAGTAGTAATATGAGGTAATACTGGTTTTGTTTTGTTCAAGCTCTGTTGGTATTTGTCATCATGACTTCAATAGTTTGTTTCTATTGGAACTAGTATTGGAGATGTTCTCAGTTCCTGGTATTAAAACAATTAAATTCCCCTCTTAATTTTATTTTACAATGTCATTTTAAGATGGGGGTACATAATGTTGAGCTCCATGACCACACTCTCTTATCTTTCGTGATGACTGCAGTAAAAGACTCCTCTGCTCGATTACTTTAATGAGTTCTGGAGCCACCCCACTGGTTGCTATATGGACCAAGGAGTATGCTGTCCACCTCTGGCTTCAGCAAAGCTCTGACCAGGTGCTGCTCAATAACTTTAAGACCACGGTCCCTGAAACAAGAAGGTTGTACCTTCTACGTCAGAACTAATTTATACTCTATTTCTACACTGAGCACAATACATCACAAACATTGAGTTCAGAGCGTTAGGCCAACTGTCAGCTTCATCTGAAATACTTTATACCAGTATATTCCTCCCTAATGGTTACTACGCCTCTGCAATTCCAGCATGATTTCTTTCTAGTCAATAAGTTAGGTGTTAGTGTACTGTTTGGCAATTCCATGTAGTTTTACTTTCCTCCGACACCTTCTGTTCAGGCTGGAGCACTATAGGCTTTACCTCATGTTCGATACTGAACCACACATATATACAGACATAAGTATCAATTTACATTCAATTTTCATTAAAAGATATTGAATATTTCAAGCTTACCACAATTCATGGAAATAATAAACAGTTTCGTTGACTGGCAATGAATATAGCACAACTCCGATCTGCCGATGTCCCAGGCTTTATTTTATAAAAAATATACACTGGTGCTCAACGCACTGCTTCTTAGTAGGTTTATTACAAGATGTGGCAAGGAACAGACGCTCTGAATTGAGTATATTCGCAGCTCTACCCAATCAAACTATGTCTACACATCTTTTCAAAAAAAATACCCCTTTTCACGTTTCCCCTGACAACACAAGATAGTATTTATAGCCCGACCAATCGTGTTTAGTCTTACATTTGTTGCGCTCCAATCAAATAGGAGTTAACATGGTACTCTATTTCCGTAACGTAATGTTTTTTCAAACACGTTATAAAAAAATTTTATGAGCAGAAATGATTTCATGCTGTCAGGCACCCCCACTATTTTATTTTGGCCATAACTTGGTAATTCCTAGACTATTTGCGTAACGTTTTACATATTCTTTGTCAGCAAACCCTAAGGAACCCAAATATACGAATTTAATGGAGCCCATATGCATTTTCTTCTAGGATAGTCGTGCTGTTACTACCTTCTCACTTCCAAACTTGAGGGTGTCTGGGTACTGTCATGTTTTCAAACGTAAACCGGTATAATGTCATAATTCCCAATAAGCGTTTTTCAGGATTTTTAAAACCTAACTCTGGTATGGGTAGGGTTTTTATCACTGACGATTTGAAAAAAAGCCAGTGCTTGTGGCCTTACACGCGTGATGGCAGCAATTGTGTATCGCGCGACGCGTGTTTAGTGTTGCATGTGTCCTTGCTTTCTGCCTCTCCCTTCTCTCTATCCTTTAGTCCATCTGTCTTTTAGTTACGCCGTGTATAAAATGGAATGAATGAAATATTAAATTTAGGTCATTGATCAGCTTGCTTATCTCAAGGTTTTTCCAAGAAATACAGTACACGTTTCATTGAAGAAAGCGGGTAATAATACAGTAGGCTTTTACTATCAACGTGAAAGCGTTACAATTTGCAGACGAAGGAGAACACAGGGGGATCTCGCGTACAGTCATTGTGACAGCACTGTTCTTTACCATTCTTCTTTCCTTTTATTAAATTCATTTGTTAGGCTTTGCATTTACGTTTTAATTTACATATGTGGATGTAGAATTTCACAACAAATCCTCCCCTCTTAAAACAGACGTTATACGTCAGTCTATAATTCTACATACACATAGAGAAATTTATGTCTATGCCTGGTGATTTCTTTGATTTTCATCGCACGGATGGCGGCTTAAAAAATCTGCATCAACGTTTCTCTAATTTTATTTTGCTCATGGATTAATGCAGGTGGGTCAAGTCAAAGTAAGCACTACTGACGAAGGTTGCCTCAGACCTCTGCAATCCAAGAATCCATTTCAGATATGTTACTGTACAGCTGCAAGTGTTACTGCTTGTCTTACTACTGCTTAGCAATCAATATTCACCATTTTCTCTTCGCTGAGTCTGCTCAACGACATGTCCCGAGAATATTAGATGTTCCTCAATTTGTACGTTATGAGGAGTTGATCTATATGGTGCTATCTGGGTTGTGGAGGGGATCCAATAATTTCCGGATCAGCCTTAATAAACACTCGGACTATCCTCAATTCAAAAGGTAACAATGGAGACACTCTGCTCCTCCGAAATGTTCACAGCCAACAATTTGTCTGATCTCAGGCGGGATTGAATGTGGAAACACCCTTCTAATAATATATTTATAATGTTCTATAATGTGCCGCTCAAATGGAGGCTATATTCACCAACTATAGTTTCGCCTACCGACAATCTGGAGAATTAAGATAATATGTGGGGAAATGAGTTTCTGCATCAGAAATCAATTCGCCCTTAGCATTGCTATAAGATGTGTGGGTTATCTCCATCCAGGGTCCGATCAATAATTTCCCTTGGACGGTGTGGGGTCGGGTGACTACCAATGTCACCAGTGCCCTTTTAATGCTAAGTTAATAGCCATGAAATATGTCTCCGACTATATAAGGAAAAGACGATGGTCATATATCGGTCACGTCCTACGAATGCAAAACAACAGAATACCACTACAGGCGCTCACTTGGGTTCCTGAGGGTAAGAGGAAAAAAGGAAGACCAAAAGAAACACTCAGAAGAACAATAATAAGAGAAGGAAGAACGTTGGGCCTAAATAATGTGCAAGAGCTAAGAGGAGTGGCGTCACAACGAACAACCTGGAGAGCACTGGTTTCTGCCTTATGCGCCGTGTTTGGTGCTTAAAGAATTTATTATTATTATTATTTAATAGCCATAGTGTGAAGCGCTGTGAGCATTTCCCGAATTGCTCACTCGTCCACTGCCCACTGTTCTTATGTTAACAATTTGTTTCGGTTTTAACTTAGGCGGATCATCTTCAATGTCAATGTCAGCCAGCTCCCTAAATGCGGCTTCAAACTGTTCCTGGGTTGACTGGTCTGAATTTCTATTTTCTCTGGATGCCTTTCTCAGAGTTGCGAATCTAAATATTTTTGGTGAACACTGTTGGGGGAAAGGGGGATACCTATCCTCTATGTCAACCTTATTATTGTTATTTTCCTTGTTAATGTTAGGCCCATATGTTTCAGTATGCTTGGCTGGCATCTGATTATGATTTTCCCAACTTGGGGACTGTACCTTGCTACATTTTTTACAGGCCCCCACAAATTGTACAATATCAGCAGCTACTTGGGGCCAGTAGAATTTTTCTGATGTCCTTTGACGGGTAGTCCCATTTCTCTGGTGTCCACCGTCTGGTACAACATGTGATTTTGCCATCACTTCTTCTCTGTAGGGAGTTGGGAGTACCAACTGTCCATATCCTTTGGGTCCGGCTCCCGCCTTCCTGTGGAGCAGTCCATCCCTCAAGTAAAATTGTCCTTTCTTAGGGTGTGCATGGCTGTTTAGTAATTTGTCAAAGCAAGGTTTTAATGATTTGTCCTTTGCCTGGGCCTTTCTCATCTGTTTATCAGAAAAGGTTAATAGGGGTTCCTCCTCCTTTCTACTAGGGGTCGACCTGACCTGAAGCGTGGCCATTACCACAGGATTTACAGGGCTTCCTAGAAAAACATATTTACTTCCTAACACCAGCGGGTAATTAGGATCGTCACACATGGCTGCTCTAATCACTCCTTCCACGTACCTTGTCTCTACATTGATCTCGGCTACGGGAAGTGTCATGGTGGATATTCCCTTTACGGCCCCTTGTATCTCCACTTTCTCTGTGGTATACTGTTCAGGGTGCACTAGGGTTGCACTCACAACTGAGTCATATTCTAAACCTGAATCGTAAAGGCACCTAACCTTGGGCCCATTACATGTCACTTCTTCACAGATGGGGGGATGTTGAAGATTTATATGATTCTCTGTCAGTTTCTTCTTCCCCTTGTCCACTGTTATCATGCATGCCGCGTGATATGGAGGAACCTTCCTACCACATTCACTAGTATTATGATTATGCATCCTGCATATTTGACAATATTTTCCTTCCTGTCTGAAGGGTTTCCTGTTATCATATTTCCTTTCATTGAATTGTGGGGTTTTATTTTTATAGTCATTTCGTGGCCTATCAAACTGGTGCTTACCTTTGTTTTGATCTCTATGATCAAATTCATTAAAGTTTTGTGGTGCCTGATAATTATCTACCTGCCTCTTCTTATTACCTGTTACTTCTGCCTGAGCTGCTTGATACCTTTCTGCTACATTTAGCAACTCACCCAGCCTCTCTGCACCTTGTTCCATGAGAAACTTTCTCAGGTCTGGAGCCATGGACTCTCTTAATTGCTCTATAAGGACCATTTCCTTAAGATCTTGGGTTTTCCCCAGAGAAGTCCATTTCTCCAAGTATGTCTCTATTCGTGCAGAGAACTGGTGATATGTTTCACCTGACAGTAGTTTAGCATTCCTAAATTTTTTCCTATAAAATTCTGCGTTCTTTTCATATCTTAACAAAAGAGCCTGCTTTAGCATGTCATAATTTTCCTGATCACTTCTGCTCATTTTTGCAAAAACTTCATAAGCTACCCCACGAAGTCCTTGAGATAACTTTAAGCTCCACCTTTCTCTCTCTAACCCATATGTGGTAGCTAATAGTTCATACCTATTTAGATAGCTCTCTATATCATCGTCTTTCTCAACAAAATGATCTAAATGAAAATTCATAGCTGAGGTTGAGGCTCCCTGGCTAGCAGTGGCATCAGAGGCAAAGGGACTGGCACCATTTTCAGGAGCATGGCCTTGAAACTCAAACTCCCTTAGTCGTAACTCATGTTCCCTTTGTAATCTCTTCTCCTCCTTTTCTGCTTCCCTCTCTGCAGCTAATTTCTTCTCTTCTTTTTCTGCAGCCAATCTTTTGTCTTCTCTTTCTGCCTCCAATTTCTTAGCCTCTTTGTCAGCCTCAATCTGCAACCTCTTAGTCTCAGCCTCTAATTTTCTTTCGGCCTCTTTTTCTAATCTTCTTTCTTCCCGTTCAATATATTTGTCACATTCAGCAGTGACATAAGAAATCATAATTTGCCCGTCCATTCCTAACTCTTTCGCAGTCTGTACAGCAGCAGATCGAAATTTTGCCAGGTCGGCCATTGTCTAACAGATAAATGTCTAAAATATGTAACTAAACAATTTTATCTATGACTAATTAACTCAGGACAACACAGGCACTGTGAGCTCAACCTTATTTATTTTCACCCAAGGATACCTTTTAATTCTTATTATTCCCTGAAGTGAATTACCCCCAATATTTGTAATAGGGAAAGATTCAAAATCCCGAGAGCGAGACCCCAATATATGTGGTAAAGTGGGATGTTATAAATATTTATAGGGGACTTAGTGTACTGACTGAGATCAGCTGTGAAGGTATCTATATCTAATAAGAGTAGTGTATTATAGATAACCTTACTTGCTGCCACATATGTATACCTCAGTCAGAATTATTCTGGAATAGTTTGATGACTACGTTATATGTCTAGGGTATGTGTATGATGAAGTGTAAGTCATAACAACAACAGACAGATAAACAATTTAATTTATTCCACCACACTTGACAACACTGTGACACTCACATACATAAAACACTCTACGAGGATATCTTAAAGGAGTCACTGATAACTTTTCAAATAACAATATGTATTCAGTGCTGTCATGAATGTATATGTGTCCTGATTCAAATACAAAGGGAACCAGGAATCACAATCAATTTTAATTACAAGTTATATGTACAGAATTTATTAATATGAATCTTGTAGTGACATATATTATTAATAGTATCCTATGTGTGTCAGTTGTGTAGTAGTAATATGAGGTAATACTGGTTTTGTTTTGTTCAAGCTCTGTTGGTATTTGTCATCATGACTTCAATAGTTTGTTTCTATTGGAACTAGTATTGGAGATGTTCTCAGTTCCTGGTATTAAAACAATTAAATTCCCCTCTTAATTTTATTTTACAATGTCATTTTAAGATGGGGGTACATAATGTTGAGCTCCATGGCCACACTCTCTTATCTTTCGTGATGACTGCAGTAAAAGACTCCTCTGCTCGATTACTTTAATGAGTTCTGGAGCCACCCCACTGGTTGCTATATGGACCAAGGAGTATGCTGTCCACCTCTGGCTTCAGCAAAGCTCTGACCAGGTGCTGCTCAATAACTTTAAGACCACGGTCCCTGAAACAAGAAGGTTGTACCTTCTACGTCAGAACTAATTTATACTCTATTTCTACACTGAGCACAATACATCACAAACATTGAGTTCAGAGCGTTAGGCCAACTGTCAGCTTCATCTGAAATACTTTATACCAGTATATTCCTCCCTAATGGTTACTACGCCTCTGCAATTCCAGCATGATTTCTTTCTAGTCAATAAGTTAGGTGTTAGTGTACTGTTTGGCAATTCCATGTAGTTTTACTTTCCTCCGACACCTTCTGTTCAGGCTGGAGCACTATAGGCTTTACCTCATGTTCGATACTGAACCACACATATATACAGACATAAGTATCAATTTACATTCAATTTTCATTAAAAGATATTGAATATTTCAAGCTTACCACAATTCATGGAAATAATAAACAGTTTCGTTGACTGGCAATGAATATAGCACAACTCCGATCTGCCGATGTCCCAGGCTTTATTTTATAAAAAATATACACTGGTGCTCAACGCACTGCTTCTTAGTAGGTTTATTACAAGATGTGGCAAGGAACAGACGCTCTGAATTGAGTATATTCGCAGCTCTACCCAATCAAACCATGTCTACACATCTTTTCAAAAAAAATACCCCTTTTCACGTTTCCCCTGACAACACAAGATAGTATTTATAGCCCGACCAATCGTGTTTAGTCTTACATTTGTTGCGCTCCAATCAAATAGGAGTTAACATGGTAGGCTATTTCCGTAACGTAATGTTTTTTCAAACACGTTATAAAAAAATTTTATGAGCAGAAATGATTTCATGCTGTCAGGCACCCCCACTATTTTATTTTGGCCATAACTTGGTAATTCCTAGACTATTTGCGTAACGTTTTACATATTCTTTGTCAGCAAACCCTAAGGAACCCAAATATGCGAATTTAATGGAGCCCATATGCATTTTCTTCTAGGATAGTCGTGCTGTTACTACCTTCTCACTTCCAAACTTGAGGGTGTCTGGGTACTGTCATGTTTTCAAACGTAAACCGGTATAATGTCATAATTCCCAATAAGCGTTTTTCAGGATTTTTAAAACCTAACTCTGGTATGGGTAGGGTTTTTATCACTGACGATTTGAAAAAAAGCCAGTGCTTGTGGCCTTACACGCGTGATGGCAGCAATTGTGTATCGCGCGACGCGTGTTTAGTGTTGCATGTGTCCTTGCTTTCTGCCTCTCCCTTCTCTCTATCCTTTAGTCCATCTGTCTTTTAGTTACGCCGTGTATAAAATGGAATGAATGAAATATTAAATTTAGGTCATTGATCTGCTTGCTTATCTCAAGGTTTTTCCAAGAAATACAGTACACGTTTCATTAAAGAAAGCGGGTAATAATACAGTAGGCTTTTATTATCAACGTGAAAGCGTTACAATTTGCAGACGAAGGAGAACACAGGGGGATCTCGCGTACAGTCATTGTGACAGCACTGTTCTTTACCATTCTTCTTTCCTTTTATTAAATTCATTTGTTAGGCTTTGCATTTACGTTTTAATTTACATATGTGGATGTAGAATTTCACGACATGTATTTAGATGAAACTTGGATCAATGCGCACCACAGTAATGAACGAGAATGGCAATCATCTGATGGGACAACTAAGAGACTAGTATCAAGCAGCAAAGGACAGCGCCTAATAATTGCACATGCAGGAAGCAGCCATCATGGGCTTCTAAATAATACTGAACTCACATTTGTTTCAAAATCCACAGATAATAGGGATTATCATACAGAGATGAATGGCAAGATATTTCAAGATTGGATTGTGAATCATGTACTTCCTTAATTGAATAAACCGTCGTGTTTGACAATGGACAATGCTTCATATCACAACGTTGTGGCACCAGAAGATAAAGTTCCTAATTCATCAAGTACTAAAGATGTAATAAAGATTTGGCTGACCAAAAACGACATTCCATTCAACGAAATGTCCCTGAAGCCTGAATTAATTGGAATTGTAATAAAGACACAGCATACAAAGATATTTCTCACAGACAAGGCAATCCATGAACATGGTCACAGATGTTTAAGATTGCCTCCTAACCATTCTCACTTAAACCCAATAGAATTAGTCTGGGCTAAAATTAAGGAACAGGTAGCAACAGAAAATAGAACGTTCAAATTAAAAGATGTTGAAATACTTACAAAAGCCGCCATCTCCAATATAGCCAGGGATTATTGGAAGAAATGTGAGAACCATGTGTTACAAGAGGAAGGAGAATATTGGAAGAATGATGGTTTGTCCTTCATTCAGCCGAGATTGATTATCAATTTCTCAGAGACATCTGATTATGATTCGGATGAAGTTTAATTTCTTTAAAGATGACCTTACCGTTATTTACAAGCACATTAGAGGAGCAACGTTTCATTATGATATTTATGAACCGCAAAGAGGTGATACCTATTGAAATAATTAAATCAATGAAGGTCCAGTTTGATAGCGCACTAAAGGTCAATGACAAACAATGTCACGAGTATCTCCCATGCAGATCATTTAAGAAATCATCTTCAACAGGTATTCATATGCAAACGTGATGGCCACATTATTGTAATAGTAGACACGCCTATGCCTATTCAATTCACAGAATCTGTGACTGAAGTGGTAAAATTTGTTTTTTCTCGATACACAATAATTAGTATGCCGACAAAGATCAAAGGATTTCATCCGTTTATGGGAACTGGACAAGATGCACAGATATAAAGTATATATTTATTGGGTCTAACCCAATATAACATCGAATGCAAAAAATGGCATTACTACGTTCGACGGTTAATCAGATAATTACATTTGAAGTTGGGCAAAGCTAGTGAAACGTGCTATATAGTAGTAATTCTGACGTTGGGCAAATATTAATTGGGCACTAGAGCAATTCCCACTCTGCATTATTCAGATTATATATTTAACTTGCTGAATGCTTAATGTTTGGGTTTTGCAAGCCTTCTCAGTGAGTAGGAGGGACAAAGGGGGGTGGGTGAATAATTAGTCTTAGACGCCGCCAGAAAATATTATCCGCGCGGCTGGCACAGTGTTAACGTATGGCTGAGTTTACCTGCGTGTATAATTAGTAAGCAAGGGCGGAGGATGAAATATGGTGGTGTGATATAGCGGAAGGATGAGGGGGAAGTTGTTTGTAAACATTAGCCCAGGCTGTATCTTGGTTGATGTAAAATTTGATTGTTTGTATTTTTGCAGAGAGTGGTCAGACGCCTGCAATTTTGTGCGCTCTTACCCTCATTGGGAGCACATTTCATCGACAAATATCTACTGCAAATACGTATCGTCACATATTGGTGTATATATATCATCCGTGCAGACGGGTAGTTGCCTTTGCCCTCACACCTTCGGGCAATATCATCAGACGAACTGAGGTCCCGTCTCCTTGCAGTGAATACTCACAGCCTTTAGCAGGATATAAACCTCCAGCCAGACTGACTGCCACCTTTGCCATCGACTTTTGTCCTCAACACTGTCGATCCATTGACAGCCAGTAAACCCGGAGTAGCGTGGAGTATCTTACAAGTATCTTCGCTGTGGATAATAATCACCTGCCAGAAGCTTGCGTCATCGTTAGCCACCAGATACAGTCGCATCCCTTGGGAGCCCTCAGCTATATTCGTTGTAATCTTTGCCAGCAGTGGTCTCTAGCGTCATGCTAATCGGATTTATTAGTAGTGCTAGGATATTCACAGTAGTGTTGTCTCCTTCACCCGTGCCTTGGAAAATGGGTGCGCGCTTGGATTATTTTAATTACTGGTTCCATGGGGAGCTTATCTCCACATCATTTGGATATCAAGATTCTGGGGAACTGTGTTAGGTTTTTCTGGTAGCGGATTACTTACATACCAGGATTATTTTGCTCAAGACTGGAGCGGCCGTTTTCGTCACTGAAGACTGGGGTCTCCCTGTTTGCTAGAAAACCTGATTTGTGAGAAAGTCTCTGGGAGTTGTGTGGGTATGAGACAGAGGCAGTGACTAGTTTGATTGCCAGAGGAGGTGTGCTAGTTTGTTGTTCTGTGATTGGTGATTTCTAGCCTTCATAGTTAATGAAGGCCTTGTTCTTTCTCTTTGATGTTGTTTTTTTAACTTCAATAAATATATACATATTACTTGTGGTCAGAATATCCTCTATTACAACTGTCACTTGATGTTGTGCCGTATGTCCTTACTGTAGTAGACTAGTCTATTTGAACATTGGAGGATGGGTGAGAGATTGACATCCTTAAAGTCAGTCGGAGTATGGTGGAGAAGTAGCCTCACTACTTTCCGGAAGTCATATCTCTCTCCATAATTTCATTAGGGACTCTATTCTCTCTATCTCACATTACATCATTCATAATCTGTCTACACTCAGACATTATCTATTTATCCATAACTCACAATACCCACGATACTACGAGGGACGTGTTGCGGCCACCAGACTTGACCAGTGACGAGAGTGAACAAGTCCATAACCTGCAAAGAACAAGCATCGACTGGAGCAGAAACCAACCAACATATGACAGGCAGCTAAGTACCCATTCAAAGCTACCAAGTGAACTCTTTCATGAAGAACTGTTCAAATCAGACCATCACCTGCGAGGACATTTTAAAGACTCTATCTAAATTTACCCCACCTCTTATTCATTTTACACCTGTTAACGATAATTGATTATTAAATTTGTTTTCTGTAAAAATGCAGATGTATAGTTGATTTAGTCATTTTAAGTGAACTGCACCTGTATGACTCAGTCATTTTAAATATTTATAACAGAGCTATTTAATTAATATTTTGCTGAGTTAAATCAGTTGGGGGCTCATCAGATCGAACTAAAATCCTAATTCATAGAAGGTCAGGAAAGATACAAGTTGACAAGACCTGGATCCTATCAGCCGTTAGTACTTGATTTCTTTAAATTCTTATGAGGCTCTCTAGAATTGAAGCACTATTTTTCAATTGCCATCTGTGCCTATAGCACGTTTCACTAGCTTTGCCCAACTTCAAAATGCTATATCTCAGCGAATATATAACGCATATAAGTGAAGTTTTGTGTGTGAATTTGAAATGGTATAGACCCTATGAATTAAATTTTTCGTTAAAATGCGGCCATTGGTTTCAATTTTCGTTTATTTTCGATATAATATAAAATCCTTCTTGCCAACACACATCACACGCACACATATTGAAATGTCTACAGTAAATTATACGACCTCATTTGCACATTTTTGGTTTATCAAGCAATTGGCATGATTTTAGTGTGAAATTGCTTGAAATTGCACTTCTTGAACATAAAACAGTTTATTTCCGGTGTTACGTACACATTGTCAATCAGTGGCGTGTCTACAAAAAGTATTGTTTGGTTAAGTAGGAAAAATGAGTCTGCGAGTACATTTTATGACATTACAGCAAATCACAAATAGGATTTTTAAGTATTTCTGCAATGAACTCTTTCATTCCAGAGTTATTTTGCACGCTGTGCCAGACTTTTTTTTGTGCAGAATTGTATAGAGTGAAGTGTTCATCTTTCAGTCTCAATTTTTTGTGTGAATTTTCCTTTTAACATATACTTATTATATACCAAACTGTAGGGAAATTGATAGAAAATTGAAATAAATAATGTCTTTGGTAGTATTAACACAAGTATGTTCGGTATACTTAAAACATTTTGCATGTAAAATTGAAAAACGCTAAAAAGTTGACTGTATAATACGATCTTACCAAAGACAAATTACTGTTGTAGACAATGAAACTTTCTTTTTAGTCTTCAAACGTCAAGTTAATCCATATACAAAGTAAAAAAAAAAACATGCTTATGGCCACAATTAGTGCATTTAATGTCATTCACACCAGTTTTTTCGTGGTTCTTTGTAAGAAAAAAATAAATTATGCAATCGTGCATTACGTAATTTTCAAACAAATAAATAAGAATAACGTCATATAAATACTTTTTTACTCTTGTTTAATGTTTTAATTGTATCCCTAGCTTCATCTTCTACCAAGAACTAGTGATTAGATGTTACGGTAGGTCTAGTTTTGTTGCTTTTTGATCGGCCAGAATATGACTACGCCCACTCATCAACTAAATCTAGTGTGTCTAGCTTTTCTGCACAGATTCCGTATTTTGACAACAAACTGTGACTACCAAACAATCATCATCAATGTCAGCAATGTTTCAAAGTAGTTTGACACAGTTATTTGCTTAGGAGACTTCGAAAATGCAAATATAAAGCGTGACATATTTCTCTAGCAATAACAACGAAAAACGCAAACACGCAAATCTTCACAAAAATTGTGATAATAACGTCAAAACACGCACATGTGCTTATTAACTACAGTCAAATTAGTTGTTTAAATAGTAGCGGAAGTCATTCTACGAGCTTTAATATATGAACTGCATAAAACGGACGACTTTTAGGGTTTATTCGTGATAAACTAAAAACCACGCTGTGAGCGTTGCTCTGGCACGGCGCGTTGAATTTTGCAACGCTCTGAGCGTTGGTCTGGAGTCAAAGAGTGAAGCTACTCGAGGAAAACTATGTCATTCTATTTCAAACCCACAAAAGAGGACTATTCATGCCTTGGGGATAAGCAAACGATCATTGCACCGCTGGATAGAGACATCTGAAATTTGTAATTCCAGTGTTTTACACACGAAAAATAGGCCAAGAATGGTGGATAATTTTGACACAGAATTGATCCGCAGAGAAATTTGCAATATTTTTCCCAATAATGAGGCAGTGACTATAAGGAAATTGAAAATTTGGTTAAGAAAGAATAATGACATTAATATTTCCAAATCTACGCTATGGAGGACTATTAGGAGTTTGGGATTCAATTTTAGAAAATATGTTGGTGGTAGAAACCTTATTTGTGAGAAGCCTCATATAGTTGCAATGAGAAACAAATATTTATGCGAGGTCAGAGAATTGAGAAGAGATTGTTATGATTTTGTGTATTGTGGTGAAGTGGGATGTTATAAATATTTATAGGGGACTTAGTGTACTGACTGAGATCAGCTGTGAAGGTATCTATATCTAATAAGAGTAGTGTATTATAGATAACCTTACTTGCTGCCACATATGTATACCTCAGTCAGAATTATTCTGGAATAGTGTGATGACTACGTTATATGTCTAGGGTATGTGTATGATGAAGTGTAAGTCATAACAACAACCGACAGATAAACAATTTAATTTATTCCACCACACTTGACAACACTGTGACACTCACATACATAAAACACTCTACGAGGATATCTTAAAGGAGTCACTGATAACTTTTCAAATAACAATATGTATTCAGTGCTGTCATGAATGTATATGTGTCCTGATTCAAATACAAAGGGAACCAGGAATCACAATCAATTTTAATTACAAGTTATATGTACAGAATTTATTAATATGAATCTTGTAGTGACATATATTATTAATAGTATCCTATGTGTGTCAGTTGTGTAGTAGTAATATGAGGTAATACTGGTTTTGTTTTGTTCAAGCTCTGTTGGTATTTGTCATCATGACTTCAATAGTTTGTTTCTATTGGAACTAGTATTGGAGATGTTCTCAGTTCCTGGTATTAAAACAATTAAATTCCCCTCTTAATTTTATTTTACAATGTCATTTTAAGATGGGGGTACATAATGTTGAGCTCCATGGCCACACTCTCTTATCTTTCGTGATGACTGCAGTAAAAGACTCCTCTGCTCGATTACTTTAATGAGTTCTGGAGCCACCCCACTGGTTGCTATATGGACCAAGGAGTATGCTGTCCACCTCTGGCTTCAGCAAAGCTCTGACCAGGTGCTGCTCAATAACTTTAAGACCACGGTCCCTGAAACAAGAAGGTTGTACCTTCTACGTCAGAACTAATTTATACTCTATTTCTACACTGAGCACAATACATCACAAACATTGAGTTCAGAGCGTTAGGCCAACTGTCAGCTTCATCTGAAATACTTTATACCAGTATATTCCTCCCTAATGGTTACTACGCCTCTGCAATTCCAGCATGATTTCTTTCTAGTCAATAAGTTAGGTGTTAGTGTACTGTTTGGCAATTCCATGTAGTTTTACTTTCCTCCGACACCTTCTGTTCAGGCTGGAGCACTATAGGCTTTACCTCATGTTCGATACTGAACCACACATATATACAGACATAAGTATCAATTTACATTCAATTTTCATTAAAAGATATTGAATATTTCAAGCTTACCACAATTCATGGAAATAATAAACAGTTTCGTTGACTGGCAATGAATATAGCACAACTCCGATCTGCCGATGTCCCAGGCTTTATTTTATAAAAAATATACACTGGTGCTCAACGCACTGCTTCTTAGTAGGTTTATTACAAGATGTGGCAAGGAACAGACGCTCTGAATTGAGTATATTCGCAGCTCTACCCAATCAAACCATGTCTACACATCTTTTCAAAAAAAAAACCCCTTTTCACGTTTCCCCTGACAACACAAGATAGTATTTATAGCCCGACCAATCGTGTTTAGTCTTACATTTGTTGCGCTCCAATCAAATAGGAGTTAACATGGTAGGCTATTTCCGTAACGTAATGTTTTTTCAAACACGTTATAAAAAAATTTTATGAGCAGAAATGATTTCATGCTGTCAGGCACCCCCACTATTTTATTTTGGCCATAACTTGGTAATTCCTAGACTATTTGCGTAACGTTTTACATATTCTTTGTCAGCAAACCCTAAGGAACCCAAATATACGAATTTAATGGAGCCCATATGCATTTTCTTCTAGGATAGTCGTGCTGTTACTACCTTCTCACTTCCAAACTTGAGGGTGTCTGGGTACTGTCATGTTTTCAAACGTAAACCGGTATAATGTCATAATTCCCAATAAGCGTTTTTCAGGATTTTTAAAACCTAACTCTGGTATGGGTAGGGTTTTTATCACTGACGATTTGAAAAAAAGCCAGTGCTTGTGGCCTTACACGCGTGATGGCAGCAATTGTGTATCGCGCGACGCGTGTTTAGTGTTGCATGTGTCCTTGCTTTCTGCCTCTCCCTTCTCTCTATCCTTTAGTCCATCTGTCTTTTAGTTACGCCGTGTATAAAATGGAATGAATGAAATATTAAATTTAGGTCATTGATCAGCTTGCTTATCTCAAGGTTTTTCCAAGAAATACAGTACACGTTTCATTGAAGAAAGCGGGTAATAATACAGTAGGCTTTTATTATCAACGTGAAAGCGTTACAATTTGCAGACGAAGGAGAACACAGGGGGATCTCGCGTACAGTCATTGTGACAGCACTGTTCTTTACCATTCTTCTTTCCTTTTATTAAATTCATTTGTTAGGCTTTGCATTTACGTTTTAATTTACATATGTGGATGTAGAATTTCACGACATGTATTTAGATGAAACTTGGATCAATGCGCACCACAGTAATGAACGAGAATGGCAATCATCTGATGGGACAACTAAGAGACTAGTATCAAGCAGCAAAGGACAGCGCCTAATAATTGCACATGCAGGAAGCAGCCATCATGGGCTTCTAAATAATACTGAACTCACATTTGTTTCAAAATCCACAGATAATAGGGATTATCATACAGAGATGAATGGCAAGATATTTCAAGATTGGATTGTGAATCATGTACTTCCTTCCTTGAATAAACCGTCGTGTTTGACAATGGACAATGCTTCATATCACAACGTTGTGGCACCAGAAGATAAAGTTCCTAATTCATCAAGTACTAAAGATGTAATAAAGATTTGGAGGACCAAAAACGACATTCCATTCAACGAAATGTCCCTGAAGCCTGAATTAATTGGAATTGTAAAAAAGACACAGCATACAAAGATATTTCTCACAGACAAGGCAATCCATGAACATGGTCACAGATGTTTAAGATTGCCTCCTAACCATTCTCACTTAAACCCAATAGAATTAGTCTGGGCTAAAATTAAGGAACAGGTAGCAACAGAAAATAGAACGTTCAAATTAAAAGATGTTGAAATACTTACAAAAGCCGCCATTTCCAATATAGCCAGGGATTATTGGAAGAAATGTGAGAACCATGTGTTACAAGAGGAAGGAGAATATTGGAAGAATGATGGTTTGTCCTTCATTCAGCCAAGATTGATTATCAATTTCTCAGAGACATCTGATTATGATTCGGATGAAGTTTAATTTCTTTAAAGATGACCTTACCGTTATTTACAAGCACATTAGAGGAGCAACGTTCCATTATGATATTTATGAACCGCAAAGAGGTGATACCTATTGAAATAATTAAATCAATGAAGGTCCAGTTTGATAGCGCACTAAAGGTCAATGACAAACAATGTCACGAGTATCTCCCATGCAGATCATTTAAGAAATCATCTTCAACAGGTATTCTTATGCAAACGTGATGGCCACATTATTGTAATAGTAGACACGCCTATGCCTATTCAATTCATAGAATCTGTGACTGAAGTGGTAAAATTTCTTTTCTCGATACACAATAATTAGTATGCCGACAAAGATCAAAGGATTTCATCCGTTTATGGGAACTGGACAAGATGCACAGATATAAAGTATATATTTATTGGGTCTAACCCAATATAACATCGAATGCAAAAAATGGCATTACTACGTTCGACGGTTAATCAGATAATTACATTTGAAGTTGGGCAAAGCTAGTGAAACGTGCTATATAGTAGTAATTCTGACGTTGGGCAAATATTAATTGAGCACTAGAGCAATTCCCACTCTGCATTATTCAGAGTATATATTTAACTTGCTGAATGCTTAATGTTTGGGTTTTGCAAGCCTTCTCAGTGAGTAGGAGGGACAAAGGGGAGTGGGTGAATAATTAGTCTTAGACGCCGCCAGGAAATATTATCCGCGCGGCTGGCACAGTGTTAACGTATGGCTGAGTTTACCTGCGTGTATAATTAGTAAGCAAGAGCGGAGGGGGAAATATGGTAGTGTGATATAGCGGAAGGATGAGGGGGAAGTTGTTTGTAAACATTAGCCCAGGCTGTATCTTGGTTGATGTAAAATTTGATTGTTTGTATTTTTGCAGAGAGTGGTTAGACGCCTGCAATTTTGTGCAATCTTACCCTCATTGGGAGCACATTTCATCGACAAATATCTACTGCAAATACGTATCGTCACATATTGGTGTATATATATCATCCGTGCAGACGGGTAGTTGCCTTTGCACTCACACCTTCGGGCAATATCATCAGACCAACTGAGGTCCCGTCTCCTTGAAGTAAATACTCACAGCCTTTAGCAGGATATAAACCTCCAGCCAGACTGACTGCCACCTTTGCCATCGACTTTTGTCCTCAACACTGTCGATCCATTGACAGCCAGTAAACCCGGAGTAGCGTGGAGTATCTTACAAGTATCTTCGCTGTGGATAATAATCACCTGCCAGAAGCTTGCGTCATCGTTAGCCACCAGATACAGTCGCATCCCTTGGGAGCCCTCAGCTATATTCGTTGTAATCTTTGCCAGCAGTGGTCTCTAGCGTCATGCTAATCGGATTTATTAGTAGTGCTAGGATATTCACAGTAGTGTTGTCTCCTTCACCCGTGCCTTGGAAAATGGGTGCGCGCTTGGATTATTTTAATTACTGGTTCCATGGGGAGCTTATCTCCACATCATTTGGATATCAAGATTCTGGGGAACTGTGTTAGGTTTTTCTGGTAGCGGATTACCTACATACCAGGATTATTTTGCTCAAGACTGGAGCGGCCGTTTTCGTCACTGAAGACTGGGGTCTCCCTGTTTGCTAGAAAACCTGATTTGTGAGAAAGTCTCTGGGAGTTGTGTTTGTATGAGACAGAGGCAGTGACTAGTTTGATTGCCAGAGGAGGTGTGCTAGTTTGTTGTTCTGTGATTGGTGATTTCTAGCCTTCATAGTTAATGAAGGCCTTGTTTTTTCTCTTTGATGTTGTTTTTTTAACTTCAATAAATATATACATATTACTTGTGGTCAGAATATCCTCTATTACAACTGTCACTTGATGTTGTGCCGTATGTCCTTACTGTAGTAGATTAGTCTATTTGAACATTGGAGGATGGGTGAGAGATTGACATCCTTAAAGTCAGTCGGAGTATGGTGGAGAAGTAGCCTCACTACTTTCCGGAAGTCATATCTCTCTCCATAATTTCATTAGGGACTCTATTCTCTCTATCTCACATTACATCATTCATAATCTGTCTACACTCAGACATTATCTATTTATCCATAACTCACAATACCCACGATACTACGAGGGACGTGTTGCGGCCACCAGACTTGACCAGTGACGAGAGTGAACAAGTCCATAACCTGCAAAGAACAAGCATCGACTGGAGCAGAAACCAACCAACATATGACAGGCAGCTAAGTACCCATTCAAAGCTACCAAGTGAACTCTTTCATGAAGAACTGTTCAAATCAGACCATCACCTGCGAGGACATTTTAAAGACTCTATCTAAATTTACCCCACCTCTTATTCATTTTACACCTGTTAACGATAATTGATTATTAAATTTGTTTTCTGTAAAAATGCAGATGTATAGTTGATTTAGTCATTTTAAGTGAACTGCACCTGTATGACTCAGTCATTTTAAATATTTATAACAGAGCTATTTAATTAATATTTTGCTGAGTTAAATCAGTTGGGGGCTCATCAGATCGAACTAAAATCCTAATTCATAGAAGGTCAGGAAAGATACAAGTTGACAAGACCTGGATCCTATCAGCCGTTAGTACTTGATTTATTTAAATTCTTATGAGGCTCTCTAGAATTGAAGCACTATTTTTCAATTGACATCTGTGCCTATATAGCACGTTTCACTAGCTTTGCCCAACTTCAAAATGCTATATCTCAGCGAATATATAACGCATATAAGTGAAGTTTTGTGTGTGAATTTGAAATGGTATAGACCCTATGAATTAAATTTTTCGTTAAAATGCGGCCATTGGTTTCAATTTTCGTTTGTTTGCGATATAATATAAAATCCTTCTTGCCAACACACATCACACGCACACATATTGAAATGTCTACAGTAAATTATACGACTCCATTTGCACATTTTTGGTTTATCAAGCAATTGGCATGATTTTAGTGTGAAATTGCTTGAAATTGCACTTCTTGAACATAAAACAGTTTATTTCCGGTGTTACGTACACATTGTCAATCAGTGGCGTGTCTACAAAAAGTATTGTTTGGTTAAGTAGGAAAAATGAGTCTGCGAGTACATTTTATGACATTACAGCAAATCACAAATAGGATTTTTAAGTATTTCTGCAATGAACTCTTTCATTCCAGAGTTATTTTGCACGCTGTGCCAGACTTTTTTTTGTGTGCAGAATTGTATAGAGTGAAGTGTTCATCTTTCAGTCTCAATTTTTTGTGTGAATTTTCCTTTGAACATATACTTATTATATACCAAACTGTAGGGAAATTGATAGAGAATTGAAATAAATAATGTCTTTGGTAGTATTAACACAAGTATGTTCGGTATACTTAAAACATTTTGCATGTAAAATTGAAAAACGCTAAAAAGTTGACTGTATAATACGATCTTACCAAAGACAAATTACTGTTGTAGACAATGAAACTTTCTTTTTAGTCTTCAAACGTCAAGTTAATCCATATACAAAGTAAAAAAAAAAAAACATGCTTATGGCCACAATTAGTGCATTTAATGTTATTCGCACCAGTTTTTTCGTGGTTCTTTGTAAGAAAAAAATAAATTATGCAATCGTGCATTACGTAATTTTCAAACAAATAAATAAGAATAACGTCATATAAATACTTTTTTACTCTTGTTTAATGTTTTAATAGTATCCCTAGCTTCATCTTCTACCAAGAACTAGTGATTAGATGTTACGGTAGGTCTAGTTTTGTTGCTTTTTGATTGGCCAGAATATGACTACGCCCACTCATCAACTAAATCTAGTGTGTCTAGCTTTTCTGCACAGATTCCGTATTTTGACAACAAACTGTGACTACCAAACAATCATCATCAATGTCAGCAATGTTTCAAAGTAGTTTGACACAGTTATTTGCTTAGGAGACTTAGAAAATGCAAATATAAAGCGTGACATATTTCTCTAGCAATAACAACGAAAAACGCAAACACGCAAATCTTCACAAAAATTGTGATAATAACGTCAAAACACGCACATGTGCTTATTAACTACAGTCAAATTAGTTGTTTAAATAGTAGCGGAAGTCATTCTACGAGCTTTAATATATGAACTGCATAAAACGGACGACTTTTAGGGTTTATTCGTGATAAACTAAAAACCACGCTGTGAGCGTTGCTCTGGCACCGCGCGATGAATTTTGCAACGCTCAGAGCGTTGGTCTGGAGTCAAAGAGTGAAGCTACTCGAGGAAAACTATGTCATTCTATTTCAAACCCACAAAAGAGGACTATTCATGCCTTGGGGATAAGCAAACGATCATTGCACCGCTGGACAGAGACATCTGAAATTTGTAATTCCAGTGTTTTACACACGAAAAATAGGCCAAGAATGGTGGATAATTTTGACACAGAATTGATCCGCAGAGAAATTTGCAATATGTTTCACAATAATGAGGCAGTGACTTTAAGGAAATTGAAAATTTGGTTAAGAAAGAATAATGACATTAATATTTCCAAATCTACGCTATGGAGGACTATTAGGAGTTTGGGATTCATTTTTATAAAATATGTTGGTGGTAGAAACCTTATTTGTGAGAAGCCTCATATAGTTGCAATGAGAAACAAATATTTATGCGAGGTCAGAGAATTGAGAAGAGATTGTTATGATTTTGTGTATTTAGATGAAACTTGGATCAATGCACACCACCGTAATGAACGAGAATGGCAATCATCTGATGGGACAACTAAGAGACTAGTATCAAGCAGCAAAGGACAGCGCCTAATAATTGCACATGCAGGAAGCAGCCATCATGGGCTTCTAAATAATACTGAACTCACATTTGTTTCAAAATCCACAGATAATAGGGATTATCATACAGAGATGAATGGCAAGATATTTCAAAATTGGATTGTGAATCATGTACTTCCTTCCTTGAATAAACCGTCGTGTTTGACAATGGACAATGCTTCATATCACAACGTTGTTGTACCAGAAGATAAAGTTCCTAATTCATCAAGTACTAAAGATGTAATAAAGATTTGGCTAACCAAAACCGAAATGTCACTGAAGCCTGAATTACTTGGAATTGTAAAAAAGACACAGCATACAAAGATATTTCACATAGACAAGGCAATCCATGAACATGGTCACAGATGTTTAAGATTGCCTCCTTACCATTCGCACTTAAACCCAATAGAATTAGTCTGGGCTAAAATTAAGGAACAGGTAGCAACAGAAAATAGAACGTTCAAATTAAAAGATGTTGAAATACTTACAAAATCCGCCATCTCCAATATAGCCAGGGATTATTGGATGAAATGTGAGAACCATGTGTTACAAGAGGAAGGGGAATATTGGAAGAATGATGGTTTGTCCTTCATTCAGCCGAGATTGATTATCAATTTCTCAGAGACATCTGATTATGATTCGGATGAAGTTTAATTTCTTTAAAGATGACCTTACCGTTATTTACAAGCACATTAGAGGAGCAACGTTCCATTATGATATTTATGAACCGCAAAGAGGTGATACCTATTGAAATAATTAGATCAATGAAGGTCCAGTTTGGTAGCGCATTAAATGTCAATGACAAACAATGTCACGAGTATCTCCCATGCAGATCATTTAAGAAATCATCTTCAACAGGTATTCATATGCAAACGTGATGGCCACATTATTGTAATAGTAGACACGCCTATGCCTATTCAATTCACAGAATCTGTGACTGACGTGGTAAAATTTCTTTCTTCGATACACATTAATTAGTATGCCGACAAAGATCAAAGGATTTCATCCGTTTATGGGAACTGGACAAGATGCACAGGTATAAAGTATATATTTGTTGGGTCTAACCCAATATAACATCGTATGCAAAAAATGGCATTAATACGTTCGACGGTTAATCAGATAATTACATTTGAAGTTGGGCAAAGCTAGTGAAACGTGCTATAGAGTAATCTTGAACGAAAGGTGGACACATGTGAAGACCCTCAGTAGAAACTCTCAATTGTTGCCACTGTTGGACCATCAATGCAGAGCAAGGGGAGTAAATCACGTGACACACAGCTGTGGATATTATGATAAATAACGAAATACTCGCGGGAGGGAAGCGAGATATGGTTTCTTAGAAGAACAGTAAAAATTCATTGACAGCCTAGATAACAAACGAAGGAAGTTTGAGCGGTGTGCATGAATGTTGTTACTTTATGGTGAAATTTGGAATAATTGAGGGATGTAGCGTGCGTGATGGAAACAGAAGAAAGCAAGTACAGTATTCGTAGAAACGCTTGAAAATAAGAAAAACAATCAGTAAATAGATCAGAATATTCACTAAGACACCCTAATATAACCAACATATCCATGCACATTATTAATGGTTGAAAGTGACGCATTGCGTGCAATCGTACCAAAAACGTAATTAAAACAAAAATTAATTCAACTCACTTCAAAATATTCACAATCTGTCTTGGACACCACAACGTGCAGCTATCACTAAAAATCGGTTGTTACAAAACATTCCACATTGATTCACAAAATCCCGTGATGACTACCACTATTTTAATTGGCGGGTCGGGAGAAGGAATGAGACAATGTAAATGTCTTCAGATAATACTTGATATTGATCCTTGTGGAGAAAGAATAATTAAAAGCCAACAAACGTTTAAATCAAAATTATTTTTTTCTGGAAAATATGTTTTCCTATAAGAGATAAGTGTAAGATATTTTGTAGGATGATAAAGTAGCTTAAATGACGTCAATGTATGACCTCAGGTCAATGTTTGCCAAAAATGTAGATGGACTAAAAAAGTACTAAAGTGACCAATAGGAACATACAATATACTGTAAATATACATACATTTCTTTGCGAGTCACCATTTTAATGTTAAGGGAGGTAACTTATTCGTTTGCTTCTTTAATGTTTAATTCAAGGGAAAGAATTTAACTATTACACAAATGCTAAAATAATAAAAGATTGTCGTTCAGTTTTAATTGCATTTGGTTGAAAGCAAAAATATATAAAACAAAGAATATTCTGTTATGCCAACTTTAAGAAAAAACTGTTACATTTTATTTGTTAATGTTGTTATTTGCTGTTATTAATACATATTAAAACAATATTTTACTTGATGCACATGACGATGAAGAGAAAACATATTTGCTCTGCTACTTTCAATAATAATGGGAAACGATTGAATTTGTCATTGTGTAAATTTATCGCTCAGCGCTGAAACGCGTTTTTCATCAATCTCTTTAGTATTATTCTATTACAAACAATACTATTATCCCAGACCTAAGGATCTTTTATATTTGGACATGCGCCCTAATATAACCGACTAGGTTGAACGGGACAGGCCTCGCCAAAACGATGCAAAACTTTATTTAAAAAATGCATTACAAAACATCCCAGAATAACGTGTCTACGGCCAGCGCTGTTGTTTATACGCACGGACAATAATTATACCGAGGAAGAGAAACAGCTATTACAGATAAACTCAACTTCAAAGAAATTTATGTTTGGATGTGTTACAGTACGGTCAACACTAACGCAAGTTATCACGTTAGTATTAGAAATAAAGTCTAAACAGACCGACGTACTTGAATAAGCTAGTAAGTATAAGCACTGGTCAAAGTAAGATAACTTTTAGAAATTAATAGTAACATAACTTTGAGAAATTAATAGTTAGCTCCCCTTAATTAATAGGCGAAGAAGCTAGGCATTGTTGACAATTGAGTGTGTACAGAAAGCTTTGCACGAGCAGAGTACTTTTTATAAGAAGAGTCGAGAACTAGCTTCTGAGCGAGACACATTCAGTCTTGCAAATCGGTGAGTTTTCCTTGTTAGAAGTTGAGAACTATCCCTTTCTGCAAGTGTAATCTTTTTCACACGACTAAGTCAAGATATTATGCTGGAAGAATTGTATAAAATCACCTTACCTCTTCATACTCTTTATGGACGATGTCATCAAGGCATGTAAGGAGAGAACAAGAAAGTAATCAGTGGGGTACTGGAAGATGAGACAGGTCTATATTTCAGAGCTGGCATTTGCTGATGATGTTGCCCTGATAGCTAAATCAGAGGCACATCTCCAATCCAACCTGCAAGTCTGGAAGGAAGAGCTGGAGAAGAGAGGGATGGTCATAAGCAGCTCTAAAACAAAATCCATGGTGATATCACGAGAAGAAAGAAGACATCAGATTAAGCTGCGAGAATTGGTCCTGGAGCAGGTCGACCACTTTAAATACGTCGGAGCTATTATGGACCGAAAGGGTGGCATCAAAGAACAGTTGGCCACTCGAAAAGCAGCAGCTGGGTGACTTTTTTCAGGCAATAAATCGAGGATTCCTCAGCAAGAGAGAGGTTGGTAAGAAAACGAAGATGGTTGTATACCGCTCCACCTATGTCCCAGTCTTGACATATGGATGCGAGTCATGGGCAATGACTACAACCCATAAAAGCCAGATCCAAACCTCAGAAATGAGGTATCTGAGGAAGGTAGTTGAAGTAACAAGAAGAGACATGGTACGCAACCAGACGATACGTCAAGGCCTTAAATCCTACCCCCTGCAGACCCAAGTAGAACAGTCCCAATTAAGATGGTTTGGCCATGCCTGCAGTATGGGAGAAGATCGGCTACCACGACAAGCATGGGAAACAAAGAGCCAAGAATCCAGACCCCGAGGACGACCCAGAGTCCACTGGGAGGACAACATTAGACAATCTTTGAAGGACCGAGGACTAGAATGGAACCAGGCCAGGAGGAAGACAGCCGATATGATAATCTGGCGCTCTCTCTTCCAAACCTCTACACCTCACGGTAGAAGGGGAACTACTAAGTAATAAAGTAAGAATTGTATAAGGTTTGTACATCCCGATACGTTTTAGGAACATTATGATAACCTTAACCATGAAGTATATAGTGAAGTATCAGTAGAAGCCACCATTGTTTACAAATGACATGGGACAGTATTTCGTTGAGGCTGTCGTTTTACACAAGGAACAATGCTCTTTTTGATTGTGAACGCTCTGACCGTCAGTAGTCAGGACATTGAGATGTGTCCATGTTATGAACCTTATAGTCCAGTTGGACTTGTAAATAAAACTGATTGTTTATAAAACCAGTGAGTCCCTTGAATAAGCGTGTCGTAATGGAAGGTATCAAAGAGAATAGATAACGTGACACCTGTGTGAGTAATAAGAACTTGGGTTGAATCATCTTTCATTCGGGTACTAACAGCTCTGGTGGTAACCAGTTACACTCGAGAGATTCCCATAACGATCACCAAAACCTAATCACCTGTCACAGAAGGTATAAATGGTGACATATGATTTATGAATATTATCTAACGGCCACACATGTATAAATAGTTGATAGGCACTGCTACATAAGTCAAAACATTGCCGCTCCCTGTCACATTATGTCAAAGTGGTGCCGTGAACAGCTCACGCCGCTGTCTACGTTATCTAATTGAACATTCTTTTTGAACTATTTACACATTCATTTACGAATTTATAATGCACACCACTAGCGCTTCAGAAGCACAAATGCATCACCAACAAATGCCGCACCAACAAATGTTACAAAATCAGCAGTAACAGCAACCCCTATTACCGCATACTGTACCATTACCCCATGATATGGATCCCACCATGTTGGCTTTGAAGCAGATTACTGACTCTCTTCATCAGGTGGATCATTATGCAAAGTTTCATGCCATTCGAACAGTTGTTACTCCATTTTCAGGAGATTCCACACTTTTTAGAAAATGGTTGGTAGACATGGACAAATTTGCATCGTTGATTGACTCAGCCTCAGATTCCGATCGCAAACGGATTGCATTTTTATCTTCGGATGGACTTGTTACAGATTTCTTACGCCACAGAAGTAAGGCTTTTCCAGATGAAACATTTGATAGCCTTCGCAAAGAGTTGGTGAATCGTTACTCTAACATATCCGATTCAATGCACGCGTGGACACTTCTTAGGAAGATTAAACAGGAGCGTTCAAATGATTGGAGATCGCTTACTAAATCTAGCTGAGGATGCTTTCCTTCGGGCTTCAATTCCTTCTGAAGAATTAGAAAGGCACTTGGTCGGAATCTTCATCGATGGTCTCTGGGCAGATAACCTAAAACTCCACCTTTTAAGAAAAGATTCAAAATCTATCACGGAAACGCTTCAGACTGCAGTCTATGAAGAAAATGTAAGAAAACGTTTTCATCAATGCATTGGACGAGAACCACGATCAGACTATTTTGCAGAACCGATGGAAGTAGACCACTTTTGACATCAATGGAGGAGAGGCACAAACCGCAATGAACTTCGGTACCCATCTTATTCACATGATGCACAACATCGTAACCTCCACAGTCACAATACTTTCCACAGGAATGATGACGGACATTATGATAAACGCAATGCTTCGACGACTTCACGGGTGCCACAAATACACAATTTAATACCTATTGCTTGTTATAATTGTGGGATGCTTGGACATATTTCACGAAATTGTGACCAGATTCCGTCCCACACACAACAACCGCAAGGCACTTCTCACCACCAGCCTCACGCCAATTACTCTCGTGGACAATCTAGACATAGCAATCCTCACCACCAACCTCACATCAATTACTCTCGTAGACAATCTAGACACTGGAAATCCTTAAATAATAGAAGCAGTAGAGTAGCAGTTCGAAATTTCCTTCAAGAAATAAAACGTGGACCGTTTTTCGAAGTTAATAATTCAAATGTCAGGACAGAAAGTGGACAATGTGTCAAAATCAAAGTGTGTAAAACAAAAAGAACAACAAACTGTAAGAATAGTGATGGAGCAGAAATCAATTGTGTAAGAGAAAGACCTAAGTTGAACTTGCAGACTAATACCACCACCAAAGCTCATGCATCTCAGAAAAAATTAGATGATCACAGACCTGTTCCAACACCTAGTATGAAATATATGAATCCTGTCAGAAAAACTACTCTTTTCCGATATCTTTCACATTATACATCTTCCACTTCCATTGCTTCCAGCAATGACGAATCCATTCCTCATGTCGATATCCCTACAGCTTTCAGAGAAGCCGTGGAACGTAATAGAAAGGAACGAGACAATTCATCCGAAGAAGACGACATACCATTACAAGAATTACGACAGAGGATACAACAACGCAATGCTCGGTTACGAAGTTATACTGAACCACAGACCGAAGATGAATATTCTTCTCCGCAACACTCCAACATGACCTCATCTCCGATTCCGGTTCAACTACCTACACCAGATGACCAGACTGATTCCTCTGCCACAATCACAGCGGAATCATGGAGAGATATAACTTCTGACCCACTACCATCACCCTCCATGTTTGAAGATATCCATTCTGATATTGAAATTGACATACATACTCGATGCGCTGTTAAACGTCATTACTCATCGTCCTCCACTGATTCAGCTCCATTGTCAAAGCTGATTAGACCTACACAGGAACACGTACGGCTCCGAGTTCGAAGAAAACGTCGAAAATTGCCCACCTCCTCTCAGGGCGATACACATCCTCGTAACCCTCAGGAACATGTCGCTCATATTACCACGACTACTCCCCACACAGACAACCCTCAATATGATCAGCGCTTATCATCACGAGATGTCGCAGTTCTAGAATTGGTCAGAATGGTGCTTGCCAAATACTAACATTTATATTTGTCTTTTTCTTGGTCTTTTTCAGAATGATAATGAGTTGTTACATCATTCTTTTGACCTTGCACTTCGTGATAATTGTCACACCCCCACACGGCCAGCAATCTTTTGTGACGTGATGCAACACTCTTTGAGAAGATCAAGGACGTATCCGACGCCTCATCTAGATGGACGATTACTCTTGTCACTTTCTTATGGCAACTACAGATGGAATTGCAAGATACTATGTGCTCGTTTAGCATAATCAATCAGGATATCACTGAGACTATTAATCTTCTTCTTCTTCTTTGATCCTAACCGCCAACCGTCAAAGTAGTCAGCGGCCATCACGCCTGGTGGCGTCCTGTAGGGCAGCAACAAATTGATTCCACTTTGCTCGGTCGGCGGCCATCCTTCGTACAGTGCCCCAACTGTGGTTCATTCTTTGCATCTCAGCTTCCACAGTTCTCCGCCAAGTTGTTTTTGGTCGGCCTCTCTTTCGCTTTCCCTCGGGGGTCCATAGCATAGCTGTTCTTGTGATGGTATCAGGGTCCCTTCTGAGGACGTGGCCATCCCAACTCCAGCGTATGCCAGCTATGATGGTGTGCATGTCTTTCTGGTTACTCCGAATAAGTAGTTCTTGGTTGCTGATGGTGTTTGGCCAGAAGATTCGGAGAATTTTCCTTAGGCATGTTGTGTGAAAAGAGGACAATTTCGACATTTCCTTCTCTGTAACTCTCCAGCTCTCTGCGCCATAGAGAAGCACAGAAAGCACAAAGCTCTGATATAATCCTAATTTTGTGCTTGTGCTGTACTGAGAGGACTTCCATATGTTGTTTAGGCTAAAAAAGGCTGTTCTTGCTTTGTTCATTCTGTTGTTGATGTCTTTGCTTGCTCCACCGTCTAGTGTTACTATGCATCCTAGGTATGTGAAGGCATCTGTCTGTTCCAGTTGTTGATTCCTTACTGATATGGGCTCAGGGTTGCTCACATTGAGCGTCATGACCTCTGTCTTCTTTAGGTTGATGTTCAAGCCCACCTGCTGGCTATACTTATTAAGTCTATCCGTTTTTTCCTGGATGTGTTGATGTGAATGTGCTAGCAGTGCAATAGTAATAATAATAATAATAAATTATTTAAGCACCAAACACGGCGCATAAGGCAGAAACCAGTGCTCTCCAGGTTGTACGTTGTGACGCCACTCCTCTTAGCTCTTGCACATTGTTTAATCCCAACGTTCTTCCTTCTCTTATTATTGTTCTTCTGAGTGTTTCTTTTGGTCTTCCTTTTTCCCTCTTACCCCCAGGAACCCAAGTGAGTGCCTGCAATGGTATTCTGTTGTTTTGCATTCGTAGGACATGACCGATATATGACCATCGTCTTTTCCTTATATTGTTGGAGACATATTTCTGCCTAGAGTCTTCTCTTATTTGTCGATTAGTCTTGAATTCTTTCCAACTGATGTTCATGAGTTTTCTAAGACATTTGTTCTCGAATGTATTCAGCTTGTTCTCCAATGATTTTGTTATTTTCCAACTCTCACAGCCGTATGTTAACACTGAGATAACATTTGAATTAAACAGACGAAGCTTGGTATGTATATTCAATGATCGTAATTTCCAAATGTTAGATAATCTATTGAAGGCGCTAGCTGCCAAAGCAATTCTAGTATGGATTTCTCTTGTTGTGTCACCATCCTGAGTCATTTTACTGCCTAAATAATTGAAACTTTTAACTTTCTGTAGTTTTTCCCCGTTCAAGATGATATCAAAGGTCTCGTTAGAAAAGTTCATAGCTTTAGTTTTAGAGGCATTTATTTGGAGACCTATTTTAACCGAGAGATGACACAAATTATTTATTGCTTCTTAGGATTGTCTTGGTGTTGAACTTAAGAATGCTAAATCATCTGCGAAATCCAGGTCCCCCAGGAATTTTCCATTTGTCCATTTTATACCTAATTATTCATTGTGGGTATAGTTTCTCATAACCCAATCAATAGCTATTCCAAAAAGTAGTGGTGACATAATACAGCCTTGTTTCACCCCTGTTTCTACTGTAAACCATTCTGTATTCCCTTTATTTGTTCTAACACAACATCTTGCATTGTCATATAGCGCTTTGATTATATTCACATATTTTGTTGGAAAACCATAGATTGTAAGTATCTTCCACAATGATGGGCGGTGTAGACTATCAAAGGCTTTTTGAAAATCGACGAAGGTGATAATAAGTGGCGATTGCATTTCCACTGATTCTTCTATAATTGTTCTTAGTGTGAATATTTGATCAATACATGATCGTTTCGGCCTGAAACCCGCTTGTTCTTCTCTGATCTTTTCGTCAGCATGCAATTTAAGTCTTTCTAACATCATGCAACATAATAATTTTCCAGGTACTGATAATAGAGATATACCACGCCAGTTATTACAGTCTGATAGATCACCTTTCTTCGGTAACTTTACAATAATACTGTCTTTCCATTGTTGTGGTGGTTGTTCTTCTCTCCATACTTCATTTATAATATCTAAAATTCTCAAGAGGTTGTTGTCATTAACTGCTTTAATCATTTCCCCTGAAATTTCGTCAACTCCAGCAGCTTTAAAATTTTTTAATCTTTTAACGGCTTGTTTGATCTCGTCCAGCGTGAATTCATCGCAAGTTATTGGCAAGGTGGTTGTAGGTGTTTCATTATTAAAATCAGGTGTTACTGTTGGTGGTGGTCTGTTTAGCACCTCCATGAAGTGCTCAGCCCATCTCTTCATTTGTTCTTTTTCTGTTGGTATTGGATTCCCTAATTTACCTTTAACAGGTGTTTCCATAGCAGTAGGCTGGTGACATAGTTGTTTTGTAATTTGATAAAGGCACCTACTATTACCAGTTCTTGCAGCATTTTCAGCTTCTACGGCCAGTTCATTGATGAAATGTCTTTTATCTCTTCGAGTTTTTGTCTTCACTTCTTTATTTAACAAGTTATAAGTTAGTTTGCAAGATTCAACTGCACTATGTGTACTTGCCGCTAGTAGTTTAAGTTTTGCTGTTTTCCTTTCTTGTATTTTATCCCAAGTATCTTCTCTCATCCATTTTTTCTTTTTATGTACTAGGTATCCGGTGGTCGCTACAGCTGCTTCTGTCATTGCTGTTCTCAGTTGTTCCCATTTAGTATCGATTGTCTTGGTGGTGACATCGTTGTCAATTTTGCCTAAAGCATCAAAATAGTTGTTCATTTTGACATTATATTCCTCTTTTACATCGTTTGATTGCAGTCTGTGTACATCTATTCTTCTATTTTTATCCTTTTGGTATAACTTCTTCAGTTTAATTCTCAGTTTAGCTATGCAGAGGTTATGATCGCTTCCGATCTCTGCACCTCTGTATGCTCTGACGTCTTGAACTGATGAGCGAAATTTTGCGCTTATGCAGAAGTGATCTATCTGGTTCTTAGTTCTGCCATCAGGTGAATTCCATGTTATCTTGTGGATATTCTTATGTGGAAAGATGGTGTCTGCCACAACGAGGTTTGATATTTCACAAAGTTCTAGAAGTCTTTCACCATTTTGATTCATACAGCCTATGCCATGAGTACCGAGATATCTTTGTACTCCATCGTTGTTGTCACCTACTTTGGCGTTAAAATCGCACATGACTACTATTATGTCATGCTTGGGTATTGTGTTGATGGTACTTAGAAGTGCTTCATAGAAGTCATCTTTTGTGGTATCAAGAGCGTCGTTAGTTGGTGCAAAGCATTGTACAGTTGAGAGCTTGAAAAATCTTGTCTGAAATCTAGCTAATATTAGCCTCTCATTAATAGGTACCCAGCTGATGAGCGATGCTGCAGCGTTCTGTGTCATTAAGATGGCTACTCCCTCTGTGTGACGATTATCATTACTACCAGAGTATATAATTTGCTTTTTTTCTTCTGAAATATATTTTATGCCCTTCCCCGTCCATCTACACTCGCTGACACCCAATATGTCCAACTTATAATTATCCATTTCTTTAATTATTTCTTCCATTTTTCCGTCTTGATACATAGTTCTTACATTCCAGTATCCAATTTTAAAAACCTCCTTAGCCCCCAAGATATTAGAATGAGTCATGTTCACTGTCATGTTCACTGTCGAGCCTGGTTCTGTTTCGATAACAATCGCTTGTTTTACGATAGTGACTTGTTAATTCTCTGATCAACCCTCCTATCCAACCGACCGATTCGAGGGTTTCGAGGTCGGTTATAGGAAAATATCTACACCACTAGATACTCTGATGTATCTTTTATTCTATAATTTAACACATCATGGTACTATCAATCGAAATATACACATTCCTGATGTTTTTCTTTCGGCGTCTAAGGTGAGAAAAGAATTTCACCCCCATCTTGGAAGGGTAGATAACGCTTTTATCATAGCAGTGCAATGTCATCTGCATATTCCAGATCTTCCAATGTAGAAAATGTAGTCCATCTGATTCCCCTTGGACTGTCCTCTGTTGTCCGGCGCATCACCCAATCTACGACCGTTAAAAATAATGTTGTTGACAAGGGGCATCCCTGTCGTACTCCTGTTTTCACTTCGAAAGTTACATTACTCAGTCCAACACTGCACGTAAAGTTAGAATAGAGGCTTTTTATGATGGAAACAATGCGGCTGGGAATTCCATAAGCCCTCAGAATTTTCCATAGGCTGTCCCTGTGTATGCTGTCGAAAGCCTTTTCAAAATCAACAAAGTTAATGTACAGCTGTCTCTGCCATTCTGAGCACTGCTCTATAATGTTCCTGAGAGTAAATATATGATCTGCACATCTTGTGTTTTTTTTCTGAAGCCCGCTTGTTCTTTCCTCAGTTTATGGTCAACTGCTTTTGAAAATCTCTGGATGATTATCCTGCCTAGTATTTTGCTGGGAACTGAGAGGAGGGTAATTCCTCTCCAGTGTTGCAGTCTGCAAGGTCGCCCTTCTTGGGCAATTTGACAATTATTCCTTTACTCCACTCTGTTGGTGTTGTCTCAGTTTCCCAGATTTGTGCGAGACTATTAATACTTACATTGTATTACAACTTCTTTATTAAGTGTTTTATCGACCATGTCAAGTAGAGAGACATTACAGTTATTAGAAACCTTTAGTTGCCAGGCAAACTAGTTTTTTAATACTGTAAGTAGATATCGTAGAGCTAGTACATCGTTCATTGGTCAAGCTCCAGTTTTTTTTTTGGGACTTCCACTGATGACAACATAAACAGTCGCGCATCACACGTACATACCATCGCAGACAATCCACAGCTCATGCACCATGTCCTAAATGCGAGTCTTATAATTGTAAATAACATGTATACAGCTGATAATTCTAATTGACTGCACATCAATCTTATGCAGAGTATCGTTACACAGTTAGTAAATTTTTCTAACTCTGCGAATCAGACAGTGTATAATGACACACAGCGATGAGATTTTTTTATATGTATTGGCTATTTTGATAAATCCAGAGATTTTTTTTTCATATTACAAACACGATCCCCATATTGCCTTTCACAGACCTTTGCCTCATTTTTTTATACATATATCACCCACACTTCCACATTCACTTCAGACGCCTCAACTTGATTTCCATAATGTGTTTATTTTTTGTACGAATTTCTTGACGTTGATGCCATATTATCACATGATATGTTTTCTTTACTTTTTATACATGTTCCATCAGCAGTTGTTGATATTGTTTTGAGTTATACCATATTCATAATATTATTATACCACTTCCTTCCCACATAGGCTACGTGATTGTTTCATTAGTTGATGACCATATTACATAATGTGCGCCTATAGTTTACTAAGTCACATGTTTGTAAGGTTTTCTATGATTGTAATTTACTGTTTTCACATAATTCTCAATTGTTTTCATATGATGGCATGATTATATACTCTTGTGTTTTTGGGATGTTATTTTTGAAGATTTTAAGGTTAGATAGTACGAAAATGTCACCCTCAAGGATACATTTTTGTAGCCGCGGGACGTATGTTACAGTACGGCCAACACTAACGCAAGTTATCACGTTAGTATTAGAAATTAAGTCTAAACAGACCGATGTACTTGAATAGGCTAGTAAGTATAAGCACTGGTCAAAGTAAGATAACTTTTAGAAATTAATAGTAACATAACTCTTAGAAATTAATAGTTAGCTCCCCTTAATTAATAGGCGAAGAAGCTAGGCATTGTTGACACTTGAGTGTGTACAGAAAGCTTTGCACTGGCAGAATACTTTTTATAAGAAGAGTCGAGAACTAGCTTCCGAGCGAGACACATCAGTCTTGCAGATCGGTGAATTTTCCTTGTTAGAAGTTGAGAACTATCCCTTTCTGCAAGTGTAATCTTTTTCACATGAATAAGTCAAGATATTATGTTGGAAGAATTGTATAAGGTTTGTACATCCCGATACGTTTTAGGAACATTATGATAACCTTAACCATGAAGTATATAGTGAAGTATCAGTAGAAGCCACCATTGTTTACAAATGACATGGGACAGTATTTCATTGAGGCTGTCGTTTTACACAAGGAACAATGCTCTTTTTGATTGTGAACGCTCTGACCGTCAGTAGTCAGGACATTGAGATGTGTCCATGATATGAACCTTATAGTCCAGTTGGACTTGTAAATAAAACTGATTGTTTATAAAACCAGTGAGTCCCTTGAATAAGCATGTCGTAGTGGAAGGTATCAAGGAGAATAGATAACGTGACAGCCTGTGTGAGTAATAAGAACTTGGGTTGAATCATCTTTCATTCGGGTACTAACAGCTCTGGTGGTAACCAGTTACACACGAGAGATTCCCATAACTATCACCAAAACCTAATCACCTGTCACAGAAGGTATAAATGGTGACATATGATTTATGAATATTATCTAACGGTCACACATGTATAAATAGTTGATAGGTACTGCCACATAAGTCAAAACAGTGCCGCTCCCTGTCACAGACGTATAACGACTTTTTACGCGATGTTCATAATTTAATGGTATGTCTTCCACATACAAAGAGATGTTTAATCCGCTAACTACTAACTTCGTTGCTTCCAAGATGTTGTGCTATTCAAACATGGATAAGTTGAATGTCGACTTTCGTGATCTAGAATGTGGGCTACATTGTAAAACCTGGACACCCTTAGATTAGTTATTGTTTTCTACTTACATCTTAGTAAGATCCGTTGGAACTGGTGTGAATAGTCTACCTGGCTGTACAAACTCCATGCTTGAAAGTGATCGTTAGTTTAATAAACCGACTGGACAGTTAATAGCTTAGACACACGTAGTAAGAGTGACGTTACATAAGACAGTACTTACATATACGAACATGCTTACCTGTTTGATTTGAACCTGAGACTTTGACAACAGATTTAGAGAGAAGAAAACCACTTTTACAAATATAATGTAACAGAAAGATCATCGGAGTAACGAACCTGAATAGTTATAACAAGTGAACAGGTTAAAGACACATGGATAGACGCGCTTTTCTCATAATAACAAAATGACTGAGGCAATCATGGTATAGCCGTATACGGATATCACATTAGTTACCAAAGATTGTCACACAATGCCCAATACCAGACAAAATAAGACCTGATAGACAGAAAAGAAATACATTGGCAACATAAAAGAATTGACGCTTCTAACTGTCGAGGAACTAAACAAGCTAAAAAGTAATAGATAAAACTGGCTTGTACTAGTACATCACTTATCGTCTGTGGTGAATAAGTGGTCACGTGTTCTGAGACAAGCTAAGACAAGTCACCTGTATAATCAGTCACATTAGTCTCATGTCACTTTTACATAAATGAATTCAAATAATTCAATCCATAAAAGTACTAGTAACCAATTAAAATAAATAAACTGATTATCTGTCTTTGCTTCTCGTTACAACCATTTTTATTATTCCCGTACTTACCTCATCTTATTTATTCTGCCTTCTGTCTGTCGTAAATAAAAATGGTTCACATCAGTTCATCACTATCATGTGTTCAGTAAATGTTGAAATTTACACAAAGCTGTAGTTATTTAAAGTGTTATTGTGATTTACTTCTCGTTTGTAAACAAACATATTCGTGGTACAGAAGGTCTTCGATATACGTAGCGCCGATATACGTCGTTTCGCATACACGTCGTTGATTAATTTAGGGACGGTAAACTCGATATACTTCGTATATTTTCGCACTTATGCCGTTTGAACAGGAACGTACATGTATATTTCCCTCCAATCTGCTCTTTCATCTTCTGTACTGAAGTTCATAATTACATATAGCATAAAATGTGTAAACATATATGTACAGTATGTATTTAAAAAAGTATTGTAATATGTATGTATTAACTACTTAATTCAAAAAATCGATTTTACAAAACTGTACAGCCATTACTGTATACTGTAAATAATAATTTTAGAGAATATATAATGAAATAAAAATGTAAATAATAAATGAGTAGTAGAATTTTTTTTTAATCAACAAAGTAAATGACGTTAGATTATTTCTGACATAAAAAAAAATAGAGAACCTCAACAGCTAGTCACAGAATCAGCACAAACTTCAGCTACAGTTGTAGCAACTTCATGTGCTGAGTAGCAGCAATTACAACAGGAAGAATAATGTAAAAATTAAATTATTTGTATTTTTTATTCATAATTTATTAGTGTATTTTTAAATTCTTATTTCATCACCTCAACCCGTAACCCGTCATGGATCGTAGGGGTGCCATGGTGGTAGCATCAGCAGACAGGGTCCTCCACTGCTCTCTATCCTCAGCAATGCGTACAAGTGTGGAAAAACCGTGCCCTGCCCATTCTTTGATGTTATCAGCCCAGGATTTTCTTTGCCTTCCTCTTCTCCGTTTACCTTCGACTGTTCCCTGGAGGATCGTTTTCGAAAGGAGTCATGACGAGTTACATGCCCAAACCAGGCGAGCTTTCGACGTTTCACTACTGACAAAAGTGGTTCTTGGTGGCTTCATAGGTGTTTATTTTCTCTCTAACAAAGACATTTGTTTTGTGCTCTTTATAGCAAATACGCAAAATTCTTCTATAACTTTTATACTCGAAAGCCTGAATCCTTCGCTCCGTATATGCAGTGAGTGTCCAGCCCTCGCACCCATACAAGAGAATAGATAATACAAGTGATTTGTATAATTTGATCTTCACAGGAAAACTGATGTTACTTTTCCAGATCACATTCAGCCTTGTCATGGCAGCTGAGGCCATCTCAAGTCTTGTCTTGATTTCTTTACTTGATCTTCCATCACTACATATAATGGACCCCAGATATTTAAAGGTGTTAACTTCTTCTAACGTTTGCCCATTTAACGTAATGTTGGTCAGAACATGTTTCTTATGGCTATTCACCAATATCTTGTTTTTTTCTATATTAATTTCCATCCCATACGTTCTTGTTACTTTCTCCAGTCTAGAGGTAAGGTCTTGAAGTTCTGATTCTGTTCCAGCTATAAGATCATATCCATCAGCAAAACGTAGATTGCAAAGAGGTCGGCCTCCAGTCCATATGGTTGTTTTATAATCGTAGAGAGCCTCCTGCATAATATGTTCTAGATATATACTAAAGAGCACTGGGGACAGGATACATCCCTGACGAACTCCTACAGTTGTTTTGAAAAATTCTCCAATGTCATTGCTTGCAAAAACAGCACTGCTTGCGTCCTTCAGTGATATTCTTATTTAGTAATTACAATAAATTATACTGTATTACAGTTTAGTGTACAATAAAATATTCAGATGCCTATAGACTTCCATATAAATTCAAACGTTTACGTTGGTCTGGAACGTATCTACCGCATAATATGCGTTCATCGTTTCTAAAACTTTTTTTGGGTCTCAGGACCACTTTACACTATTAAAAATTATTGAGGACCCTAAGAGGTTTTAACTGTGTGTGTTATGTCTATTGATATTTACCGTTTTAGAAAACGTGCATATCTATAACCTAAACTTACTACCTTAGAAACGTATTTAAAAAAAAAATACACAAGCACACATTCCATTAGCCGTCAGAACGATGACGTCATTACACGCCATGTGGCCTCTGGAAAACTCCACTGTACACTCGTGAGAGAATGAGAGTGAAAAATGCAAATAACGTCTTAGATTATTCTGAAGATTGTTTTGACCTCGCGCACCACATGAAAGGGTCTCGGCGACCGCATTTTGAGAACCGCTGAATAGTTTAATGGATAATTGATGATCGATATACGTCGTTTCGATATAAGTCGAGCTTTTTTAAGGAACATAACTATAATGTATATCGAGGATCCCCTATTTACATAAAAGACTCACATAATATACTCTCACATACGATAATCATTTAGCAGACTCACATAATATACTCTCACACACGATAATCATGGCTTTATATAATAGACTCACATAATATACTCTCACATACGATAATCATGGCTTTATATAATAGACTCACATAATATACTCTCACACACGATAATCATGGCTTTATATAATGGACTGACATAATATACTTTCACATACGATAATCATGGCTTTATGTAACAGACTCGCATAATATATTCTCACATACGATAATCATGGCTTTATATAATAGACTCACATAATATACTCTCACATACGATAATCATGGCTTTATATAATAGACTCACATAATATACTCTCACATACGATAATCGTGGCTTTATATAATAGACTCACATAAAATATTCTCACACACGATAATCGTGGCTTTAAATAGCAGACTAACAGAATCTTTTGTCACACACGATAATCGTGACATTATATAACAGACTAACATAATATATTTTCACACACGATAATCTTGAAATTATATAACAGACTCACAGAAAATATTATCACTCTAGATAATCGTAACATTATGTCACAGACTAACGTAATATATTATCACACAAGATAATCGTGGCTAGAGATAATAGAATGACAGATACTATTCACACTCAAGATATTCGCGGTTTTACATATCAGACTCACATATACTATTCACACAAGACAATTGTGATCACACAAGATTAAACAATTGGGATACAGACCATGCAGGACACACACACAATGAAGCATATTAAAAGCTCAACAGAAGAGAATAAGTGACTATCTGCAGACTCCGCACGGGCCACCATAGATTGGGACATCATCTATTCATCAAGCTAACTACCGATGAGTGTAACTGTGGAAGTGATAAAATGACGTGCTGAACATCTGCTTCACAGATGCCCCCAACTGTCACAAAATGACCTTGACACTTGTCATTTCTTGTGCCCTCCCGTAATTAATTGTGTGCTCTTCACGTTCTATTTTCCTACCTCGGACAATATTTGGTATTTTCAAGTCACTTGTTTACACTTCTTCCTGTAATAATTCGTCATGTATGTTTACCTGATCATCCTCGCTGAGAGTTGATACAGGTAAGACCTGATTGGCCGCTACTCATTATCGTGTAGTGACACTAAGTGTTTGTGTTTGCGCAAGGAGCGCCGGTCATATGACACACACCAGAAGACAACGGAAATGTTGTAATCGCTTCCAGACAGGATTGTTACGAAGACATTATTTGTGATAATGAAGGAAGTCGTGAGTGTAAACAAAAACGATAATCGTCGGAAATAGCAATTCCTTATATGGAAAGTGACTTTTCAAAAAATCACGCAGAATTTTCCTATGAGGAAATTGTTTAGATAAACGTCATCAAAACATGTATGATTGAATACAATTGGCTGGGCATTTTTGGATGTTATAAACAATACCTCTGACTGGAGCCTGGCCAGATAGTAACAACCACTGGCGTGGTACGAAAGTTGCAATTTAAACTGACACTTTCGTCGGTTTAGAGCATGGTGAAACTCACTTCATCAAGAAGACTACCATCTAGCCAGAGAAATGAATAGGAATACAATTCCATTTATCGGACTGTACCTTGTTTGACCGTCTTGTGGACTTATATCTGACTTATATATGATTTAATCTGACACTTTCGTCGGTTTAGAGCACTTGAAATTCACCTCATCAAGAAAACAACCAGCTAGTCATATAAAGGAATAGGATTATAATTCCATTTATCGGACTGAACCTTATTTTAGCATCTTGTGGACTTATATCCAAGGAAAACTCTACCTACATTAACACGGAAAGCCGGAATACTAGAATCTGAACGCAAAGTCAGAGTGGTAGCCTGGTGTAAAGTAATACGCCAGACCTCGTGTAAGAGGCATTTTAAACAAGTTGCCTTTACTATTTATCTAAGGCAGGTGTCAGTATTCCCAAGAAATTTTGGGGTAAGTTGTTGTGGTGATATTCTAAATACAATAGCTAAATTGATAATGTTGTAGTGCATAAAGTCAAAAAATAAGATAGAAAATAAAAATTGAGTCCAGCGTCTTATTCTCCTACGCCCGCCCGCATGTCGGGGTTGAGAAACCTATTAGCCGAATGGAATTCGTCCTTGAGATTAAATGTAACACTTTTGCACGGTCAAGTCGGATTGCCAAGACGAGAGTGAAAGAATAAAAGAAAGGGGAGGGATGGAGAGACAGCATTAGGGTACACTGTGTCGCGTAGATTTCAAAAAAGCCAACTCGCGCGACATAGCCTTAGGCGATTTAAATTACGATACAAAAACTAAAAAATGTTCGTCAATTGGGTCACGAAAACAGTCTTAGCTCTTATAAAAGAATGACGTAATTATAACAGACTACGGAAGATCCTCGTAATTAGTTTGAAAATAGCTGTAAAGGAGTGAACAGGTGGTAGTTTCTAGATTTGAAAGACTAACATAAAAAAAATATGGAATTCTGAACCAAAATACATAGGGCCATAACAATTATATATTCGGATGCCTTATGGTCTTCTGAGCAAAAATATGGTATCAGTTGTACACTAGTACAATAAATAATCAAGATATTAGCAATAATACTATGTATTGTAAGACGGACTGACGAAAAAGAGTCAAGCCTGCTTATTTTTTTCATAACATATTTTGAAAAAAAAATAAAAAGCTTTGGGTAAAATAAGGACTAAAAGGTACCAAGATTTTGATTGGCTGTAGTTTAATGGAAGGCGAAAGTGGATTGGCTAACCTAACACTCAAAATATATTTGCAGTAGTAAACATAGTAGTTTTTGGGAATTGTTTTTTTAAAGTTCGATTTAAAATTCATAGTCGTCTGCTTCTATTGGCCAGCTTAATTGATATTGAGGAAAAAATGTTAGGATAGGACGCCATTTGCACAAAAAATCTTGCAACGAGACGATGAGAGCAGAAGTGTAATTCTAAATACAAATATTATAACCTTCTGGACAGGGCAGTGATAAACTTGGGCCAGATCTGCCAGTCATCGTTGCTTGTGTGTAATATTCATTGAAATCTGTGGTAAGATTGACTTTATTAACAATTTTATTTAAAATAAAGTTTGAATGTGAGATACTAACATACGACTGTAAGTAAGTGGGCCTATGGCAGACTTAGGCAGAGCCTAGAGATTAATCCATTATATGATAGACTATCAGAGAGGTGTAGAACCACAAGATTAGATATGATTGTCATCAAGGAGCATAACACCTATCCTATGGCATGGAAGAAGATTACTGATGGAATTGCAGAGGCGTCGTAACCATTAGGGGAGAGGAATGCTGGTATACATTGTCACATCAAAATATAATGGTGTATTAGGTTGTCATAAAGAGCTGACCCTATTCGTTTATTTGTATGTGCCTGTAATTAGCTATGGAATATTATTGTATACTTGGTATAAAGAAGCACGCATAACCTTCTTATTTCAGGGTTTTTGGTACTGACGTTAATGTGGTACCAAGCTCTTGAGAACTGTTCGATTCCTGACATTGGTTGGTCGATTATTTGGACACACGCTGGTTGCCATTGCCTTTCAGGGAGTGTAACAGATTGTCCAGCGAACAGAAGGAACGATCTACCTGTGTTATTTTTTCAAGATAAGTGCATGTTCGGCACCCGGCAGCTCAACCTATAAGAACCATATAGTTTATAATAAAGACTGGGCATATGAATTAAAGATTCAGAAAGTGTTAAATGAAAAAAGAAATAAAGAATTGGGGGTGATGTTAACCAACAACCTAAACGTATATACCAGTATTACCCTCAAGTAGAAAACTACAACTACACACATATATTATAATAATATTGGTATTATGGACAGAAGATCCATTGTGATATGCAATTGATGTAAATAATTCCTTTGATTTCACTTTTGATTGTCAGTCCTGATTCAAAACAAATTAGAATCAGGACAATAAAGTGTAAATAATTAATTTTACCTAAAATTCAACCACTGACTTACTAAAGATAGTCTTTTAAAGTGTAGTTTGTATGTGATTGTCGTAGTACTGTTGTGTGGTGTTGGATAATAAAATATTTGTTTGTATGTTTAATTGGTTAATGCAACATTACACTACATAGTCATAACCCTAGACATTAGACGTAGTCATCATACATTATAGTCAAGAATAAGTCTGTTTGAGGTCGTAAGGTGGTAGCAGAAAGGTCTCCTGATAACTCCACCCAAAAATTGTTATAATCAGGAACCTTCACAGCTGACCTCATTCAGTACACTAGTGTACATAACAGCAACACTTCTTAACATCAAATCCACCACAGTGGGATCAGACGGAAAACGTTTAAGAAGTGACATCAAGTCCTGAGTGGATGCCCAGTTCTTGAAGCGAACAGTGACCGAGTCCATTTCGTTTGTTAACAATTTAGATTTTTGTAATTTTTGTCCTGGTAGATAGGTTTGCATGTATGTCCTGGTAGATAGCTTTACATTGTATGTCCTTGTAGATAGGTTTACATGGTATGTCCTGGTAGATAGGTTTACATGGTAAGTCCTGGTAGATAGGTTTACATGGTATGTCCTGGTAGATAGGTTTACATGGTATGTCCTGGTACATAGGTTTACATGGTATGTCCTGGTAGATAGGTTTACATGGTATGTCCTGGTAGACAGGTTTACATGGTATGTCCTGGTAGATAGGTTTACATGGTATGTCCTGGTAGATAGTTTTATATGGTATGTCCTGTAATGTAGTATGTTCAAGAGATTGATGACCAAAATTTTCAGCTCTGATATAACATTGTGGTGCGCAAATGTAGGCTGTATTTTTTTTTTTTTTAATGTAAAACTTTTGCTTCGTTTTGGCGATGCGCGTCCCGTTCAACCTAGTCGGTTATATTAGGGCTCATGTCCAAATATAAAAGACCTTTAGGTGTGAGATTATGTAGGCTGTAAGAATATTTCTAGATTGCATGATATTAGCATTGAAAGTGGCAACAGCTAATATGTAGTCACTATTTAATCACAGGCATGAAGTGTAATAGTTTTTATTTTTTTAAATATAATACAATAAAAATATTTCAAACAGTAAATGCCTAACAAATGTTTTACAGTTCTTAACGTAGCTAGCTTTGTCGTTGAAAATTTTACAGCATTAACATAAATAAATAAGGATAAAATGAAATTATAGCATTTAATGCAGTAAATGTTTCTTATTTAAATTGTCTCCCTTAAGTTAAAAAAAATATATGAGTAGGTCGTCATTTTCTCCTGTAACACTTCCAACTGTTTGTCATATGTGTTCTTTTTCTTATACGATCAATGTCAGATTTGCTCATGACCTCTCTATAACATCTAGTCAGGGGCGAACTGAGCGTCCATCATCCGGGCACTGCCCGATGCCCTAAAACAGTACGGTATTTAAAAACAAAAAAAGGGGGGGGGGTTGCAAGCTTTTCTGGCCTCTTTCCTTTGCCTTCTCAACGAAACAATGACTTCTGGTGAGCTCACAAAGTGGGTTTGAAAATACACAAGCTGAAATGATTATTAGAATGCTTTCAAGAAACGATTGCAAGAATGTACTGGAAAAAACAAAGCGACACGATGTAGTTTCATTTGCCTCATTTAAGCTTGTTTAAATATACATATGAACTTATTAAAATGTTATTATAATAAATATGTCCACCATGATGTTATCATTATCCACTCTCTGCTAAACATGGAGCCTGGTGGTACCTCTGTCTTTGGTTTCCTCTGAGAGAACAGCGCGTGCTGTAGTGGTTTATGACTCTATCATTTTGATAAAAACGTCAACAAACATGGACAAGTAAAATACAGAATATAAATCAACTCCGCCGCCTAAGACAGAAGAAGGTCCTCTAGACAGGAGGCGCACGAAGCAACCGAAAGAAAGCCGAAAGGAGTCTGGGTGTCCGACTAACCATTTTTTCGTCTTGCCAAATCTCCAAGATTGTCACATGGAATGTTCGCACTCTATATGAACAATGGAATACTTTACAAGTAGCAGCAAATATGGAAATTACAGGATTGATATCCTGAGTCTCTTTGAGACACGGTGACAGGTGTCACGGGTTGTCTTCCGTTATTCTGCAGTAGTGGTCCAACAGTGGCCAAAACTTAGATTATCTAATGTAGGTCTTCAAAGGTGTCTACCTTCGTACAAGATTACTTTTGATAGAGTTGTAGATAGAAAGATAATGATGCTTCTACCTGTGGTAAAGTGGGATGTTATAAATATTTATAGGGGACTTAGTGTACTGACTGAGATCAGCTGTGAAGGTATCTATATCTAATAAGAGTAGTGTATTATAGATAACCTTGCTTGCTGCCACATATATATATATCTCAGTCAGAATTATTCTGGAGTAGTGTGATGACTACATTATATGTCTAGGGTATGTGTATGATGAAGTGTAAGTCATAACAACAACAGACAGATAAACAATTTAATTTATTCCACCACACTTGACAACACTGTGACACTCACATACATAAAACACTCTATAAGGATATCTTAAAGGAGTCACTGATAACTTTTCAAATAACAATATGTATTCAGTACTGTCATGAATGTATATGTGTCCTGATTCAAATACAAAGGGAACCAGGAATCACAATCAATTTTAATTACACGTTATATGTACAGAATTTATTAATATGATTCTTGTAGTGACATATATTATAAATGGTATCCTATGTGTGTCAGTTGTGTAGTGGTAATATGAGGTAATACTGGTTTTGTTTTGTTCAAGCTCTGTTGGTATTTGTCATCATGACTTCAATAGTTTGTTTCTATGGGAACTAGTATTGGAGATGTTCTCAGTTCCTGGTATTAAAACAATTTAATTCCCCTCTTAATTTTAGTTTATATTGTCATTGTAAGATGGGGTACATAATGTTGAGCTCCATGGCCACACTCTCTTATCTTGCGTGATGACTGCAGTAAAAGACTCCTCTGCTCGAGTATTTAAATGAGTTCTGGAGCCACCCCACTGGTTGCTATATGAACCAAGGAGTATGCTGTCCACCTTTGGCTTCAGCAAAGCTCTGACCAGGTGCTGCTCAATAACTTTAAGACCACGGTCCCTGAAACAAGAAGGTTGTACCTTCTACGTCAGAACTAATTTATACTCTATTTTTACACTGAGCACAATACATCACAAACATTGAGTTCAGAGCGTTAGGCCAACTGTTAGCTTCATCTGAAACACTTTATACCAGTATTTCCCTCCCTAATGGTTACTACGCCTCTGCAATTCTAGCATTATTTCTTTCTAGTTAATAATCTAGGTGTCAGTGTACTGTTTGGCCATTCCATGCAGTTTTACTTTCCTCCGACACCTTCTGTTCAGGCTGGAGCCTATAGGCTTTACATCATGTTCGCTACTGAACCACACATATATACAGACATAAATTATCAATTTACATTCAATTTTCATTAAAAGATATTGAATATTTCAAGCTTACCACAATTCATGGAAATAATAATAAACAGTTTCGTTGACTGGCACTGAATATAGCACAACTCCGATCTGCCGATGTCCCAGGCTTTATTTTATAAAAAATATACACTGGTGCTCAACGCACTGCTTCTTAGTAGGTTTATTACAAGATGTGGCAATGAACAGACGCTCTGAATTGTGTATATTCGCAGCTCTACCCAATCACACCACGTCTACCCATCTTTTCAAAAAAGTACCCCTTTCTCACGTTTCCCCTGACAACACACGATAGTATTTATAGTCCGACCAATCGTGTTTAGTCTTTCATTTGTTGCGCTCCAATCACATAGGAGTTAACATGGTAGGCTATTTCCGTACGTAATGTTTTTTTAAACACGTTATAAAAAAATTTTATGAGCAGAAATGATTTCATGCTGTCAGGCACCCCCACTATTTTATTTTGGCCATAACTTGGTAATTCCTAGACTATTTGCGTAACGTTTTACATATTCTTTGTCAGCAAACCCTAAGGAACCCATATATATATATTTAATAGAGCTAATATGCTGCGTTCAAAATATGCAATTTCTTCTACCTCCTGTTTCGAAGATGTGCTGTCTGGGTACTGTAATGTTTTCAAACGTAAACCGGTATAATGTCATAATTCTTAATAAGCGTTTTTCAGGATTTTAAAACCTAACTCTGGGAAGGGTAGTGAATTTTATCACTGTCGATTTGAAATAAAGTTAGTGCATGTGGCCTTACACGCGTGATGGCAGCAATTGTGTATCGCGCGACGCGTGTTTAGTGTTGCACGTGTTCGGCTTTCTGCCTCTCCCTTCTCTCTATCCTTTAGTCCATCTGTCTTTAGTTACGCCGTGTATGGAATGAATGAAATATTAAATCTAGGTCATTGATCAGCTTGCGTACCTCAAGGTTTTTCCAAGAAATACAGTACACGTTTCATTGAAGAAAGCGGGTAATAATACAGTAGGCTTTTACTATCAACGTGAAAGCGTTACAATTTGCAGACGAAGTAGAAAACAAGGGGGATTTCGAGTACAGTCATTGTGACAGCACTGTTCTTTACCATTCTTCTTTCCTTTTATTAAATTTATTTGTTAGGCTTTGCATTTACGTTTTAATTTATATATGGGGATTAGAATAATTCACGACACTACCTCGATTCACAAGATATTTCAGAAGTCAAGAACAATGCTGAATGAGTTAGCACGTTAACTTTGTATCTGACACGCCGCTTCGACCCACAGACTAGTACTGCTGGTAACGTGCCTAGAACCTCAAATAGTCTGCCCAGTCTGTACCTCCAACCTATTAACTAGGCAAATCTTAGACGTCTTGCTCAAGTAAATTGTTAAGATATTTTAAATTCATAGAGGAGATAGTTAAATGTTTGAGACCCTCCATGCACGTCTAGTATTTTGTAAACGCAAATTTGAGCGCATCTTTGATAATTGTATGATATATTATTTATGTACGAGAATGCACCAGAATTCAACGGGGGCATGTCGCGTTAGGACTTGGGGGATTTTTGCGATAGATTAAAAAAAACGTCGTAGAATTCCATGGACGAGGATCAATAGTTTATTTATCCAGAGAAAAAGGGATCTTTCGTGATTATCCCAAATATAGGGGGAGCCACATATGTATAAGCAGATGTGAAGCATCTTTGCTTTGAGGAAGACGTTCTTGGGCTATATGTCAAGTACCTTTTTTATGCCCAATATTGGCCAGAATTCGGCCGTTTAATGTTCCAACTCCGACAAGTGTTCTCTACTGGCCTTTAACTGTAGAGCTTCAGTCTGACCAACCTAGTCGACTGCTAGTGCGTCCAGTTAACGCCAGGAGACACTCGGATATCAAGTATCTACATATATTTCTATAAGCTAAATGCCAAACATGATCTTCATATATCTTCATGTATTTTGGTCGCCGATACGCATGAACGTAGAGCTTTCGCTATACACCAGTAGAACGGTTAATGAGGTCGACCATCGTCCTTGTTGAACTGATGTCTGCCATATTCATTATATGCTTAATCGTCGATGTACTTGTTGTCTACTATGTTCCATGTTGAATCATGTACTATATGAGAATAAAGTATTATCGTCCATGTTGGATCATGTACTATATGATAATAAAGTATTATCGTCCATGTTGGATTATGTACTATATGAGAATAAAGTATTATCGTCCATGTTGGATCATGTACCATATGAGAATAACGTATTATCGTCCATGTTGGATCATATACTATTTGAGAATAAAGTAGTATCGTCCATGTTAGATCATGTACTATATGAGAATAAAGTAATATCGTTGTGACAGATGAAAATGAAGCTACACTTTAATCTCACCGGTGCCCCCCCATTTTGTTGAAATCAAAATCGCCAACGTGGATTCCACGTGTTTCCTTAATTAGCACGTCCAGGTGAACGCGCTATAAGCCATGTCATTCGCTCTCCGTCTTAATTTTAATTTAGCCACGCCTACGGTCTTCTCTCACGAGCCATTATAATTAGCAATCTCTGAACCCCTTACTGTCATTCCTTCAAACAGGCGGGGCAGAGGCGGCGCAGGCGGTCATGTTATCGTCGTCTTCTGTAGTCACTAAGAGTGAGCAGAGTTGTGTAACACCTCTGATTAACACCCGAACGAGAACCGCCTATGCGAAGTGGAGGGCGGGGGGGGGGGGGGATTGAGAAATCTCTAGCAACGGCTAAGCCTGCTGGTAAAAGGTGTGTAAAAATCCTTTTATTCAGGAACTGAATGTTGAACCTACGAGAGGTGTGCATTTCCTCATAGGGGAGACAAAAATCTGCCATTTCATATATATATATATATATATATATATATATATATATATATATATATATATATATATATATATATATATATATATATATATATATATATATATATATATATATTTATATATATATATATATATATATATATATATATATATATATATATATATATATATATATATATAGACATGCTCATCAAACTCAGTTATCAGTGTGCTATCAGGATTTCTTGAATGGTCTAGCGCGCATTTTTGTAGTCTTAATTCTCTGGATTTCCTATCGAAATACGTGGAGACTTATTTCAGATTTCTTGTGTTGCGGCGATTAACCCTGCTATCTAGCGGTCTGAATAGATCCAGAAACATTCTTAAAATATTATCGGGTCTTAGATTTTGACATGTGCGGTCCTCTTGTTTTCTTCAAGAGAGAGAGAGAGAGAGTTCCCACATATAAACATTTAAAGAATAAAAATCATAACGGGACAAGAAATTACCTAGCTTGTTCACATCAAATCTGATCCGCCTGTGGTGGCCAATTATCTATATATATAAACATTTGTTCCAGAATATTGACTATCGTAGTTTTTCTTTTCTCAAGTATATTTATCCAGAAAAAAAGAATACTTGGGTCCATAACCGGTACCCAATATCAGAGTGAGAGATAAAAACCGATAGGAGATCATTTGCTTATCCTTATTGGTTTTCTAACAGTGTACTCACCAGACATTTTCATTAAATACACTGACTAACAAAAAATTTTTTTTTTTTCTTTCTCTAACATTTCTATGTTTTTCTGGTCAATTTTAATGCGCTGTTTTTAAATCTGCAAACCGTTTTTCTCTATCAGGTTGGGATCTCTAGAAATACGCATTTGAATTTTTTTAACAATGCAAACAGTATTACAACATCATTTGTACAAGAAGTATAACAGTTATGTAGGCTTAAATTTTTTGCAGTCGACTTTCGTCGGTGAATGGCATGTGGTACATCACGATGAAGCATCCAACAATAATCGGCAAGCATGGTCACCCTCCACCGTCCTTTATAACGTGACTCCATTACGGCGATATCTTGATGGAATCGTTCTCCATGTTCATCGCTGACTTCGCCAAGGTTGTCAGGGAAAAAGTCAAGATGCGAATCGAGCAAATGGATTTTGAGGGACATGTTGCAGCCCATAATTCTGTATGCATCTGATACCAGCTGGTGGTTGCTGTGATAAGTGAGGTGACGAAGTGAGTGTGTATGAAGGGTACAGTCACTCACCCTGTACTGTCAAGCATAGATCAACGAATCAGACTAGTGTTCATTTCCAATTGACAGCACATAATTTATTCACACAGCAACATCAATCCGGTACGATACACTACACAGGTACAACAGGATACACAAAATCAATAATAATCAATTGCGCAGAATGTCACAGCTGTTCAATATGATGTAAACCCTGTTTACATCGCAGTTTTAATGTTACATCAGTAAATCCACCAGAACGACTGCTGATACTGCAGTTACAAAACGCCACACAGGATTAAATCTATAGGAATACTTCAACGACTGTATACACCGCAATTACCAAAATGCCACAGGGGCTTAAATCTATATATACTCAAAAGACTGTCCGCTCTGCAGTTTACAAATAATCTGGCCTACACAAATCCTGGCCTTATAATCTCTTTAAATAAAGTGCATTCACCAGAAAACTCTCCCTCCATAAGGAACAATGGCCTTACCATCTCCTAGCGCCGTTCCTGCACAATAGAAATCTATCAGGGAGGTAAATATGATTCAAAACATCGGCCTGTAAACACCAAGGCCCCAGAACATGTCCTTAACATAAAGTACACCTTATCTTCTCTTATCTGCAGATAATCACACCTAAAATAGGCAAATAATGGTACACCTCGAAAAATGGCCAAACATCGTTCCCGTATACTATCCTGGGAACACACACAAGACACAGGGCTGACTATCCAGTCAACGCCCAAACTTAGACTCCTCTCAGACGGCCATGGGAACACAAATCTCCCGCCAAACAGTCACCGGACTCGGCTGTTCACGGACTAGCCGTGAGCTATTCACAGCCGGCCGAAACCAGTACAGAATAACTAAATGACTAGCGCTCACACGCTTTCTGTACACTCTGTTTTCTAACATATAAATGTTTAAACAACTCACAATTAAACAAGCCGACAAGTGCCACAACCCTGAATTCACACTGTATAATCAGCATAGTACGTATCACTCCCCTTTTGGACCTTATCATACTACCACCCGCTCTGGAGAAAAAAATGATTTATCATTTTTTTGAAAAAAAACTACATCAACGAAAAAATGAGGGGTCAGCTAAACTCTAATATATGCTTACAACAATAGTTTTATGATAAGGTCAAAATAATACATCGCCAAATAATAAAGCAAGTGTACAATAAACAAATTACCCATAATAATCTGCTAAATACACCGAAATAATCATTTACAAACCAAGTTAAGTATATTACTGTAGACCAAACATGACATAATAAATAGGAAGTAAAGTCAAGATCAAACAAAAGAAGCATGATCAGCACAGAAAATCAACAAAGAAATCGAAATAGGAAGAAAGATCCATAATACCTAATAGTAACAATTAAGCAAATCAATTTCTTGCATGAAATAAATAGAACTGTCACCAATAGTTACATATACTAATCCATATTGTAAAGTTTCTTTTCTTCTTTCCACTCTAATGAAGTGTCAGTCTGTATGCAACACATATTACAATACAAACATTACAAAGCATGGAAGTATAAGAAGTGTAAGAAGTAAACGTAAACAAATAGTATCAAGTAACATCCAGATGAAACATGGAAGCATAACCAAAGCATAGACCGCTTCCAAAGAAATGGAGTGAAATGAAGAATCATCCGAAAAGGCAGAAGGAAATACAAAATATGAATGCATAGAAAAACGACAACAATACATCTCAACAACTATCCAACTAAATAACGCATAATAAATAATTTAGTCAAATTACAAAACTTATTCATAACTAAAATGACGTATCACAGGCATCACACAAAAAAGTGCGATATATAAAAATATCACAATCTCAAAAAAATATTACTATTTTAAATGGAATATCAACATATATTATTACACCTTATTAAGCACTTTGGCGCAGAAAAAATATAACAATGTCAACGAAAAATACATTTTTCAAAAAATTACAATACAAAAAAGTTTCTTTAAAGCTAAGTTAAATAAAAAAAGTATTTTAATTTTCTCTAGATTAAATCTATAACTAATATACCAAAATGAAATCATCTTTAACCAAATGAATGACATCTAACAAAAAAGAATTCCAATTCTTAAGTAGACTCATAATAAACACATACTAGTTTAAACAGAACTCAGCAGAAAAAAGCACATGGCAAAAAAATACCAGAAACCAATGTTTCAAAATATGTTTACAAATACAAATACAAAAACATAAATAACACATACAAGTTTAGTTTCAAAATTACATTTCACAACACAATAGTTACTGCATATAACCTCTGTATATGGTAATATATTAATTAGACATAGCAACAGAATATAAGAAAAGAAAAAAAAATTAAATAAATAACAAGACTCTCTGAAACAACTATCGCATATTCCTCGCTAATGAGTTTGTGCATAGGGCTGGCAATCTCATCAAGTACAAAATTATCATAAGAACCAACGCTGCCAAAACATATCAATGTTTGATGAATCAACTATCATTGCTTCAAACTTCACAACGGAGCACCTATGGTCAACATAATATGGTCTAAGTGGAATAGTCTTCTACTAGCGTATGAAAATATCCCAAATCCACAATCCCATTACAAAAATTAAAGATAAGTCAATACAAAGTGATTTGATACAATTTCATTGCAATCATAATACATATAATGTTTATCCACAAAACAATCATGAAAACCATAACATAGAGTTACAACAGTGCATACATATGAACATAAACAATACGCACTAAGACATTATATAATGTATGCTACTATGCAATACAATAATTCATTAACCAAAAAATAAATTAAGTGTAAAAAACACTAAAGCAATCTTAAACCAACTCCTAAAGAAAAAAAATAAATAGGTCACAACTCCGGGGTCCTTGATAGTATTCTGTACACCGCACGGGATAACGTCATACAATACTGGGTCAACAGGCTGACTTGGCTGCGCTTGACTAGACACCTGGTCGTTGGTTGACCTACATTCCTCTCACAGTAAAAAATAACTTCGGTGCGATGATTCTTAACGCAAAGCCGAATACTGTGGGAAAATACAAATGAAAATGTCTATTTCAATCACTTTGTGAGATTTATTGAAGTAAAACAGAAAGTTAGTCTTACATTTTACCCAAACGTGTGGCAGTGAAAACGTCTGGTTTTTTGTTATATGATGCCATCATTTCCTCGTCACATAGGCGATAACACAGAAGGATAGGAACATCCTGACCGAAATAAAGGTCATCACAACAGTAGGCTGAAATAAAATCCTACTTACACACAACGAGATATTCTCTCGAACTCAAAATGCATAACAAGCAGTAGTATTTGAAACAATACCCTTACTGTTACCTTGTTTATAACCAAGTTTGTTCTTTTGTTGTGCAACATTATTATGATTAGTATTTTTACTTCTATAAAAATATCTAACCGATGGATTTAGTTGTGTTCTAGAACCATCATTATAAGGCTGATAACATTTATTGTAGTTATTTCTTTCACCAAAACTGTTTCTATTCTTCTTTGTGACAATATGCTTACCAAATAGCTCAGTACTAGTGATAACACAATTCTTACGGTTATCAACTTTTTGGGTACAAGTATTACTAATAGCTTTGACCCTTATTATCAGTTTATCAGAATTTCCATAATCAGAATAATGGTTGGTCTTTCGAACTTTACCATGAAAGTTATTTCCATTTTTTTTTTGTAATCTGCCGAACTGACTGATAACGTAGAATTATCTTTGCTGGCCTGACGCCAAGAGTCAGTAATGTTAGCAGCAGTAGTACGTGGAAAATTGTATTTGCCACGTAAGGATCTACGTCCACCATGTTCGATTTTCGTATCAGCAAAAAGTGTAAAGGGCTGGCTCCTTGCCTGTTTTACTTGGTGATAAACAACCTTCTGTCTACTATTGTCAACATTGACAGTAGACAACCCCTTGATGCCTAAAACAACATCTACTAATGCATCCACCCTTTTCCTTAGATCACTAATCTCAGCACTTCTAAGTGAGATGTCTTTGGTTTGTTTCTTAATTAAGTCATTAGATGTTAAAACCTTACTCTTCTCCTCCATGAGAAATTTCTCAATATCAGTCATTTCCTCTTTCTTAAACGATAACTCCTTTACTCTATTTTCTACATCCTTTTCTTTGCTTTCCCTCCTCTGTCGTTTCAATTTCCTTAATCTCTTCTTTTGCACGTCTTCTATCTGTGGCTGAAGAAGGGCCACCTGAGTCTGAAGCCCCTCAACTTTAACAATTTGTGTCTTCAACTCATTAATCTTCTCCTCATTAATCTTCTCGGGAGATGCGTTATTCTTTTCCTTCAGTTGGCGACTGAGAATATCGTTATCATCCAACACATCATGAAGCATATCTATATAACTCTTCTCACGTACATTGGTCTCAATCTTCAATTTATCATACAACGCTCTCTTCTCTTCAATCTCTCGAGTGAGATTACTAACTACGCCCTGCTTATCATTTATCTGGACTTCCAAATCTTTTACCTTACTGCACGCAGAGTCTAAAGCTGTTTTTACACTAGTAAGCTCCAAGTTTGATTTCTGTAACTCACTTGTGAGCCTAGACACTGTTTCTTGTAATTTATTCTTTTCAGCACTATCCTGCAAAAAATTAGCCCTTTCCTGTAGAGCACTCTGTTTGTTTTTCTTCATTCGCTCCTTCTCTTCTAATTCCGTTTTCTTATCCTCGGGCACGACGTTGCGAATTATATTCTGCATACTCTCCAATACATGCTCGTGTTTAACCTTAGTATACCTATATAAAAGCCCACGAAGGTAATATAGCAAATCCGCCACGTTCTTAGCCATCATTAAGTGAGGAACGTAATGAAAATTATCCTCTCCAAAATACTTTAGGGATTTTGACACATCAAACAAAAAACTGATCACCACAAATGATTCCAGTTGTGGACTTTGCAGTTTCTCATAACGTCTACCTAATGTAACTATATGTTGCAATATAGGTCTCATATCCTCAGGATCTACATCTTACTCAGGATCCATATCAAAACCCATAGTGACTTATTCACTCAGTTCCCTATATGTATCAACCAATTTTAATTATAATAAGTTTATGTCCCTGGAAATTTAGATAATTAATTACCACCTCACACAATAAACATTTCCTCAAGAGACTAATGTATTAAATAATGTATCAATTCTTAATTATTATGCACCAAATCCTATACTAAACAGTTAATAGAATACATAATGCGTGATATGAGAAGACTTGATAGCATACATACATAAACACAGTTTCCACAACAACGAAAACCACTTATCTTGCAAATAGCAAAAAGTTCCTTCTTTTCCCGTTACAATCGATGGGCATCAGATGATACACCATAAGCAGACTCCCATGTCAACTCTCACTCCACCTTGACACAGTATGCTATGTTGTCGTACACAGCACAGGAAACTGGAAACTGGAAACAGTACAAGTTATCCACTTGTTCCCCCTGTCGTCGCGAAGGTAATCTGTCTGTCACTCTTGTTGCAAAGAGTTACCTGATATTTCGAACTTGCATATAAAACTGGAACATACTGTAATTCTCATAATGCAGATATCGCTGATGATGACGAATCAGGACAGGTCGCAATAGCAATGTCAAAGTTTACTTGAAAATTTCACTCCGAAACGTAGAACTGGACACGCTGCAGGAACGTCATAAGGAGGCATGTAAACATTACACACATCCCCGTGTCACCGATTACAGGTCGTGAGCGACACACAACTGTCTGTGTATAGTAGAGGCGTTGCCGATTACAGATCACGATCGACACAAAAACTGTAGAAGATTCGCCTTTGTTTCTTACCAATGTAGAAGTAAGAAAAGGCGTTCTAAATCCAAGCCACGCCCACACAGGGCTATTCATTGCTCTTAAATGCGAATTCGTGGTCATTACGCCCGATAAACTGGCCACCAAATGATACCAGCTGGTGGTTGCTGTGATAAGTGAGTGTGTATGAAGGGTACAGTCACTCACCCTGTACTGTCAAGCATAGATCAACGAATCAGACTAGTGTTCATTTCCAATTGACAGCACATAATTTATTTACACAGCAACATCAATCCGGTACGATACACTACACAGGTACAACAGGATACACAAAATCAATAATACTCAATTGCGCAGAATGTCACAGCTGTTCAATATGATGTAAACCCTGTTTACATCGCAGTTCTAATGTTACATCAGTAAATCCACCAGAACGACTGCTGATACTGCAGTTACAAAACGCCACACAGGCTTAATATCTATAGGAATACTTCAACGACTGTATACACTGCAATTACCAAAACGCCACACAGGCTTAAATCTATATATACTCAAAAGACTGTCCGCTCTGCAGTTTACAAATAATCTGGCCTACACAAATCCTGGCCTTATAATCTCTTTAAATAAAGTGCATTCACCAGAAAACTCTCCCTCCATAAGGTACAATGGCCTTACCATCTCCTAGCGCCGTTCCTGCACAATAGAAATCTATCAGGGAGGTAAATATGATTCAAAACATCGGCCTGTAGACACCAAGGCCCCAGAACATGTCCTTAACATAAAGTACACCGTATCTTCTCTTATCTGCAGATAAACACACCTAAAATAGGCAAATAATGGTACACCTCGAAAAATGGCCAAACATCGTTCCCGTACACTATCCTGGGAACACACACAAGACACAGGGCTGACTATCCAGTCAACGCCCAAACTTAGACTCTTCTCAGACTGCCACGGGAACACACATCTCCCACCAAACAGTCACCGGACTCGGCTGTTCACGGACTAGCCGTGAGCTATTCACAGCCGGCCGAAACCAGTACAGAATAACTAAATGACTAGCGCTCACACGCTTTCTGTACACTCTGTTTTCTAACATATAAATGTTTAAACAACTCACAATTAAACAAGCCGACAAGTGCCACAACCTTGAATTCACACAGTATAATCAGCATAGTACGTATCACACCCCTTTTGGACCTTAACAGCATCTATGCACTGCTTAACGATATGCACATAGTCGACAGATTTGTGATTTTCCAAAAAGTTATCGACGATCGATTTGAATGCCATCCATGCGCGAAGTTCACTACCATGTAACAAGTTCTCGAATTGTTTGTCTGCAATAACTTTCTTAATCTGAGGTCCTACAAAGATACCTTCCGTTATCTTTGCATCGCTAATTTGCGGAAACTTTTCTCGAAGATAAGTGAAAGCTTTGCTCGTTTTATCTAACGCTTTTACGAAATTCTTCATGAGCCCCAACTTTATATGTAACGGTGGTAAAATGATGCTGTCTTTGTTAACTAATGGCTCGTGTATTACATTTTTATGCCCGAGCTGCATACGATCCCTGATAGGCCACACCTTTCTTGCATAATGTTCCTGTCTGTTGCGGCTGTCCCATTCACATAGGAAGCAACAAAATTTAGTATACCCAGTCTGCATGCCCGTGAGAATTGCAATGACCTTTAGGTCTCTACAAATCCGCCATTGGTAGTCATTGTACTTTATTTTAGCCAAAAGTATAGCCATATTGTCATAAGTTTCTTTCATATGAACAGAGTAGTGGACTGGAATTGATGAAAATAAATTTCCATTATGCAATAACACGGCTTGTAGACTAGTCTTGGAAGAGTCGATGAAAAGTCGCCATTCGTTGACTATGTGCTCATGACCGAGGTGCACCATTAGACCTTTTACATCTTTGCAATAGCAAATGTCATCATCCATCTCAAAGTATTGAACAAGTTCTCTGTGTCTATGACGAAATTTAGATATCGGAGTATTGGGCGCTAAAAGATTCCATTCTTTGAGTCGCGAACCGAGTAATTCCGCTTGTCCTTTGGTAAGAGCGAGATCACGTATTAGATCTGAAAGTTCTGAATGGTTAATTAAGTGAACACCATCATTCACCAGTACATAATCCGAGTCAGAATTAGTTTCTAAAGCAGGTAAACTATCACTTTCTGATGGTTCATTCACGTCCAACGGATATTGTTCTGGTGGAACTGGGATCGGACACGTGATTGGATCATGAGGCACTGGTTTCAAAACCGATTCAATATTTGGATAAACCACAGACTTTCTAGTTTTAAAAGTGAAACCATAGATATTTGTCAAGCAGAAGTAACAATCAGTAGCGTGATTTGTCGGTTCACGCCATATTACTGGCACTCCAAAAGGCATCGACTTATGCTTCGGCGATTTTCGTAACCAACCTGCCAATGTATTTGCACATGTCGAACAAACTGCATTTGGCTTCCAAGATTTATTTGCATCAACAACTTTCGAATCGAAATAAAGTTCATATGCTTTCTTTAGCAATGGTGTAAAGTTTTTCTGGTAAAATATCCACACACGTAACAGAACAGATCAGCCGAATTTCTACAACTTCTAGAAGCCATATCTCACTCAGAATTATTTCAAAATACAGTAACTATTTGAAATATAACGTAACATATGTCATGCATCTTTTAGCAGTATAAAAAGTAGAATTATTTTGCATTTTATTAATTTTTAAAAAGTTATATAGTAAAAATGAAACGGAGCAAATAACGGTTTCCCAAAAATATATTTATTCACAAATATCTTAAGAACCCGACGTGATAGAGATAAACGGATTTCAAATTTGAAATCAGCGCAAGAAACTGACCTAACAACACTTATTCTTATATAAGAAAGAAAAATGTTGTTTGTCAGTGATATCGGACTACTGAGTGCTGCCCATGGTAAACATTTTGATCGCACTATATATATATATATATATTTATATATATATATATATATATATTTGTTGAAGTTTTTTGTGGTTTAAATTTTTTTTTTTTACAGGATGGGGTAACCGGCCCCATGCCCAACCCTCCTTAGTCGCCTTCTACGACATGCTTGGCAGGGGACAGTGTTACTATTCTTTGCTCCCCTTTCGGGCCCCGGTAATGAAAACAGGGTTGAACTTGAAGAAACGCCAATACAAGATGTAGAATCATACACATATCTTGGCAGTAATATAGACAAAGTTGGAGGGACAGACAGCGATATCAAAATAAGAATACAAAAAGCAAGAGGAGCTTTCATTGCATTGGGAAATATATGGAGATCAAGAGAAATAGGATCCAACACGAAAATAAGAATCTTCAACTCAAATGTGAAGTCAGTCCTATTGTATGGCTCGGAGACATGGAGAACAACAAAGACAACAACCAAAAAGCTACAGACTTTCATAAATGGGTGCTTGCGTAGAATAGAGGGATTAAAATGGTATGACAAGGTTACCAATGTGGAACTGATGACAAGAACTGGACAAGTGCCAGTGGAACAAGAGATGAGAAGAAGACGATGGCGATGGATAGGACACACACTGAGGAAACCTGTTGATAGCATTACAAGGCAGTCCTTGTTCTGGAACCCCCAGGGCAAGAGAGGCAGAGGAAGACCAAGAAGTACATGGAGAAGAGAGTTGGAAACAGAGGTGAAAATGATGAGGAGAACATGGAAAGAACTTGAGATGATGGCACGTGACAGGAGGACTTGGCATGTGTTTGTTGAAGGCCTATGCTCCTTTGGGAGTGGAGGGTTATGAATGAATATATATATATATATATATATATATATATATATATATATATATATATATATTATATATATATATATATATATATATATATATATATATATATATATATATATATATATATATATATATATATATATATATATATATACCTGCACTACCTGACGTGAACTTTGACACACACAAATTAGCACTATTTAAGCGGGCGTTCCCCATTAGGAAACATTAATCTTTCTTCGAGGAACTGGGGTTACTTGGATAGCACCACCCTGAAAATATGTCAAAGTTACACTGATATGTTCAAGAGTAGTAGGTAAGTGTGATTGCTTGTGGCCACAGACTGACAGATTGTAAGAAAGAGAAATGAATATTTCATATTTTGTATAATGATTATACTCACTTCTGGCTTTTCGGGTTCGCTAATACTGTTATATTATTTCTTTTCTTCTTTTTTTCAGGATAGATTAACTAGAGACTTGGTTCTTTTTTTTTTTACTTTATCGTCTATCCCTATACATTATTACTAACTGTAATCTTCTGGGCTAATTACCTCTGTCGGGATCTACTTTGGGATTCCTTTACAATAGAGGAAGGCCTATTGGGTTAATAAAATTTCTTGCATTTCTTTTTATGTCTGTAAACTAAACTTTCTGACAGATACTATTGATGTTGTATTTGTCTAGATAATAAACATAATAAACCTTAACTTATCGTGTTGGTCAAAACGCTGCCCTTATATGTTAACCATAGTGTTTTCACGTCTGTCCGTATTATGTCACCGAATTGTATATATATAAGTGAGGTGTAACTTGTATATTTATACCAGGAGAGTAAGTGCGTCTAGTTAAATACTGTCGTGAGATAGGCTGGATTAGAGCAATTACTCAATCCAGAGACTGTCATTCCTATAACACTCTCACCCTTGTGAAAAGTAAAGCTATTTCTTACCCCTTATTCTCACATAGTTTACCATTATCATCTCTGCTCGGACGGGACCTTAAACATTTTCAGCCTATCTTAATAATATCTACGACAATCGTCCATGTTGGATCATGTACTAAATGAAAATAAAGTATTATCGTCCATGTTGGATCATGTACTATATGAGAATAAAGTATTATCGTCCATGTTGGATCATGTACTATATGAGAATAAAGTATTATCGTCCATGTTGGATCATGTACTGTATGAGAATAAAGTATTATCGTCAATGTTGGATCATGTACTGTATGAGAATAAAGTATTATCGTCAATGTTGGATCATGTACTGTATGAGAATAAAGTATTATCGTCCATGTTGGATCATGTACTGTATGAGAATAAAGTATTATCGTCCATGTTGGATCATGTACTGTATGAGAATAAAGTATTATCGTCAATGTTGGATCATGTACTGTATGAGAATAAAGTAGTATCGTCCATGTTCGTGCCGAGTCAAGTCTACTTATGCTGCATTCTCAAAGGGGTTTTATGTGCTGATGTTACTCAGCCTCACTACCATTGTCCAATAACGGCTCACACCATTCGCGGTAATCAGCTATTCAAATAGCTCCGACCTGTCAACCACCAAAGACCAAAGTGAGGCAGTATCAGTGCTCTGTATCGTAATTCAAAAATAGTTAGTTATCTATAACAACTTAACTTGATCACAATTAAACTTATTACGGACGAAACAACAAGCTTCGTTTCCCGCTCCGCTATAAGTGTTCTGGGCACAGAAGACCATTGTATTGGACATGAGGTAAAGCATTTCTACGGGCGTGAGATGGCAAGAAAAGCAAACCCACAACAATTTTGTGCTGAAATCGAATGTGTCGGGCCGAAAGGCGCAGATATCAAAGCTCAGCTGTAAACTACTACACAACGTAAGCCTACATACAACTTAGAAAAGGTCAGCATGTAAGAGTGAGATATGGTCGAGCGAACGCAAACAACAGCAACACATTTCACAATGCGAGCAGATGACGTTATAAATTATTTGACTTTTTATGTTAAGGTAAAAAGAAGTTTTTAATGCTCTTGTGGTAATAGTAGTTATTAATAATCAATATACATAAGTTTAGCAGATTTTTAACTGACGCAAACTGATTTTCGTTGGTTAGATTTATATGTCGAAGGAATGTCATCTATTCAGTTTTACTTTATTAATTTTCTTTATTTACACACTGTCACATAGAAAAATAAACGGAACTATCATGTATTATAGCTTTAATTTTACTGGCACAACCATTTCTCAATACATACAATACTGCATTAATTATGTTTATCTACGGATTTCCAGTTTTGCTGTTACCTTTTTTACTTCTACACCTCACGGTGGAAGGGGAACGACTAAGTAAGTAAGTTGTTACCTTTAAAATGTTAAGTCCTTCCTACCCAAGTTGAGTGCTTCCTACCTAGCAGGCAAGGTTCACTGTACAGTGGGCGGTACTTAGGTGGGCTGGAACATCAATCTAAAGAAGACAGAGGCCATGACGCTCAATGTGAACAACTCTGAGCCCATATCAGTAAGGAATCAGCAACTGGAACAGACAGACACCTTCACATACCTAGGATGCATAGTAAGACCAGACGGAGGAGCAAGCAGAGACATCAACAACAAAATGAACAAAGCAAGAACAGCCTTTTTCAGTCTAAACAACATCTGGAAGTCCTCCCAATACAGCACAAGCACAAAATTAAGATTATATCAGAGCTATGTGCTTTCTGTGCTTCTCTGTGGTGCGGAATGCTGGAGAGTAACAGAGAAGGAAATGTCGAAATTGTCCTCTTTTCACACAACATACCTAAGAAAAATTCACCAAATCTTTTGGCCGAATACCATCACCAACCAAGATCTGCTTACTCGGAGCAAGCAAGAGGACATGCACACCATCATAGCTGGCAGACGCTGGAGCTGGGTTGGCCATGTCCTCAGAAGAAACCACGGTGCCATCACAAGAACAGCAATGCTATGGACCCCTGAAGGAAAACGAAAGAGGGGCCGACCAAAAACAACTTGGCGGAGGACTGTGGAGGCTGAGATGCAAAGAATGAAACAGAGTTGGGGCACTGTACGAAGGATGGCCACCGACCGAGCTAAGTGGAATCAATTTGTTGTTGCCCTACAAGACGCCACCAGGCGTGATGCCCGTGACTGCTTTGACGGTCGGCGGCTAAGGATCAAAGAAGAAGAAGTTAGCATCTATGTCAGCTGATCGCTGTCTTAAAATGAAATATACTGACATACACCTGGACGCATTCTTGATTTCTGTTAAAGACGAGTATTCTGTTATTGTAAAACGAACTTTAATTAGTGTGATGCAGTTGTCTCCGTCATATTTATGTCAGTTTGGGACTAACAAGCACTGAATGTAAAGAAACTGTTGAGTATGAAATAAGAGTTTGATTAACTCAAATGCAATAAAATACCCAAGAAATTACTCAAAAGCATCAAGCCCAAATATCGCATTAGAACCATCAGGTTTTGATGAAAAACAGTTCTTTGTTGTTTTGTGTTTGTCAAAGACAAGTTCTAACTATGTTAAACAATTTAAAGAAAATCAAATCTAGAGTTGTTTTTTTTTTCTAAAATACCGACAAATTAGTGTATTTAACTAAGTATATATCACTAATTTTTTTATTCTGGCGCGGGGCCAGATAGGCGTGCCGCAAAGTTTGGGAAAATTGAAAAGTGTGCCGTGAACACAATATTAGAAAATCCCTTAATGACCGAGGACTAGTTTGGAACCAGGCCAGGAGGAAGACCGCCGATAGGACATTATGGCGTTCTCGCTTTCAAACCTCTACACTCCAGGGTAGAAGAGGAACGACTAAGTAAGTAAGGTTTTTTTTTCACTTCCCGCCGTGCCTTTTTGTAAAGTTTTTCTTCGTGGCTTCATAGCCAGTGCGTCTACATAAGTTTGACTACATCGAAGGAAGGTAAAATAGAATGTATAGGAGTGAAATGACTGCAGGAGAAGTAGTGATATCATCAATACATGAAGCAGAAATAACACGCTGTAATTCTAACTCGTCATGTTGTTAGGGGTTACTGAATAATTTAATACAATTTCTGTATATTTTGACATAACTAAGTTAGGGCAGATAACTTCTTTTATTTCAAGGGAAACAATTTCGTTATTAAAAACTAAAATCATTTTTTAAAACATTTCCTTTCCATTTTAAATATTCCTAATTATGCTTGTAAATTTTATAACACGAATAAATATAAATAAACTTCTTTAGCACAACCGGGATATGACATAAAATTTTGGTTTTAGAGCTGCATCATTTAATAAACAAATTAAAGAACTACACTTAATACAGAATTTGAAGAGCTGACACTAAATAGTGCGGTATCCTTTCACTTAACAATTTTTGGAGGGTACTTCGATGCGTAAAATAATTCTTCGGCGCAAAAATGCGCTCTTCATCAATATCTGGAACATACTTTATTACAAAACATCCCAGACAACGGACCTACGAGCACAGCTCTTTCAACTGCGGACCTACATACACATTACACTGGAAGAAAGAAAGCAGTGACATATTAGAGCAAGCTTAAGTAAGTTTCTGTTTGAATGTACAAGTTCTTTATTTATGTGTTTTTCGTAACTTGTACGAGGGCCTCCAAATACCAAGAGATGTTTAAACCGCCAGATATTAACTTCATTCCTTCACAGATATTGTCTTATTCTAATATGAATAAGTTGATTTCTCGACTTACATAATTGAGATTGCAGCCAACATTATAAAACCGGGGACACCTTGTATTATGGTGTCAGTCTCATACAAGCAGATTATCTTATTAGGTTACTGTTATACTCGTTATTCAAGTATGTGTTTGTGGTGGTAATATATTGGCAGACACCACCGACAATGATGTGTCACGTAACAGCAACGACGGGTAAGTCAAGCAGGCTGGACTCGTAAGTACAGTAACATTATCGACATCATTTTATTCAGGACGAGACTTTGACATTCCACATCACGGGCAAGTAGTAACCGTACATGGAATCATAGTTTCATTGCAGAAAATACATCATTATCGATATGGCCTTTGACTCACGATGCCGGTTATAATAATGGCAAGGTCAAACATCCTGACCAATTCGGATATGTTACAAACATACCCATTGCCCGTTCCTTCCGAAAAGTGGGTGAAATGTGTTCACTATAGCCACGACTTGCACGTGAAAAGCAAATGTCAGCATTGTTATCAACATGCTTTGCCATAGGAAGCATTTTCAAACATGCATTATTTCCCTTTCCACCACGTACATTTGATTGACCTTGGGGGTACACACACTGTAAACTGCCGCTGTAAAGCGTGGTGTAAAGTGTGTTATCTTTCTTCGGTAAAGCTCCACTATCAATCACTGTAGCATGTTGTTTGTGGTGCCACTACTGTATATGTCCATTGTAGTGTACCGAGTTGTTGAGATCAGGCATTGATAAGGTCTCTTTTTTGGGAGACAGACGTCATCATCAGTTGATAAACCCTTTTAATACAAGACCCTTGCCCTGAGCAAGAGACATGCTGAAAAATCTGAAGCTCACTCGAACATCACCAGAGTTAAATACTGTGTTGTTGTGTTGATCGTGGTTTGAGTATGGAATGTCAACTTGACCTACGCAGTGGTGTGTAGACATAGATTGAGTGTATAATGTGCGAATGATAAGAAGAGTTCGTGGTGTTGACAAATGTTCTTTTCTCACACTCATGTATGGCTGGAAGTCATCGACACCAACGACTGTGTACCTTTACTACAGTTTAATTGGACGTACACACTCGACAGCACAGATAGTGACAAATCACAGGTTGGCATCATACATCATGGTACAGTGGATAAATGGTCTTGCAATGTTACATGGGCACTCATGTAGAATAATAATATAATGGACTGTCGGTAGCCAAGCACTCAGTATTGCCCATATATATATATCAACTGAGTTTACTGACAAAGCACGTCAGATTATAAACAATATCCAAGATGGCTTCTAGACCTGATCTCGTCTAGCGAAGATTCCTTAACATAATGTCCAGCACAGATTTTTCCATATACTCATATTGAACCGCTAGCAATGGGTTCTCATGTGTAGCAGTGATCTCTGGACTAATCAAGCGATAATACGGGGTATCCCTTTCTCTTCTTGAAAGTCACAAAGTGTTTAGTTACAAGATGGCTTCTCTCGTGAGCTGTCACTCACGTTTGGATACAGATAATGAATCTGCCTTAAAGTTAGTCACTCATTAAACATTTCATTGCTCTGTAGATTTTATCATGTACAATTGACTGCATTCTACAGGATATAGTGCTGCTAGAATCAGAGTCGTTTTTCATCTAGTTAAATGTATCCTCTCAGACGTACAAATCGTACCTATCGGAAAACGGTGGCTTCGTACGAGAGTTCAAAAGAGTATCTTTCATTACCTTGGTATCAGAAATATGATTCTGCCATTCCTTGGCAATAAGAATGAACACTGGGGTAAAGCATACACGATAGGTCTAGACGACTATCACTTTCCCCAAAAATATAGAGATCACTTTTTCCGGCGACAAGCCGACATAGAAAAAACACAGCCCATCAGGGCGAAGCCAAATCACCTCTCTCTCGAGACACATCCGCCGAACAGCCTTTGACCTCTCTAGAGACAAAAGAACATATAGTTCGACTTAGATATGTAAAGATATACAGATATAAGACAGACTCGTCCTACTCAGACAAACAATACACATAAATTCAGGCCATAGATATTCTGAAGCAAGAACAATCTATTACTACCCAAACAAAGAATAAATCGCAGTAAAACTGGATTCATCCGCGGAGTTCGATCGAAAGAGACGACACAACTTTCAAGGGAAGTAACTCAATAATGACTTTTCCTTAAGCACTAAAAAGTATCTATTTTGTTTACAAAATATTTGCGAACATAACAAGTATACCAATGTATAATATTGTAAGATATCAAAGACTGCACGTAACAGTCTTACCACACCTCCCGGGAAAAAAAATGGAACATTTTTTTTTTTTTTGAAATACATCTAGGAGCAACGTACAATAGGCTCACAACGCATGAATAATGCGCAGATGAAAATATCAGGAATAAATATAACGCCTAATATGAGGCTAAGTCGACTTATGGAGCGACTGGTGAGAATGTGTCTCATAAACTGAGAGAAATTATTTCTCTACAAGTAAATTTTTCCAGGAAGGTGTCATCAAAGTATAATACAATTCTGGCAATTACACAATGCCTAAAAAATTCATACCATAATTTCGTATTAGATATCTTAAATTTATGATTTATGAAGAAAAATCATCAAAGCACAGCGGTGAATAAACATCAATGAACCGCTATGTAGTGATACAATCATTATATTATTAAATTACAAATGTGTATCTATCATGATATAGAAAAGGAACTACTATAGAACTAGACATATCAAGAAGTCTAAGCCCTAATAGTTATGTGGAATCATGTGGGCATCTTGACAGAATGTCTGCCATCACATTATCTGATCCACGAATAGCTCGCACAGAGAAATGAAAAGGTTGAAGAGCAATTGCATATCGAGTAGACCTCGAGCTCTTCAAATTCTTACTCTGTATAGCAGTAAGAGCTTTTTGGTCGGTTTCTACTATGAAATGTGCGCCTAGAAGGAATCTCTGTAGTTTGAGGATCGACCAAACCATAGCTAATAGCTCACGGTCTAAAACCGAATAATTCCTTTCTGCCGCATTAAGTTTTCTGGAAATATACATTACAGGATGCAGAGTTCCAGAGTACTCTTGCATTAGTGCCGCTCCAATCCCAGTGGATGAAGCGTCACTACGAAGAACGAATGTCTTATCTTTAGTAGGTAGCACTAAAATAGGTGGTGTTGAAAACAATGTTTTAATCTTATCCAGAGAGCATTGGCATTCCTGAGACCAGTGGACCACATTAGGCGAACCTTTCTTTAGAAGTGTTGAAAGAGGTGCCATGATAGAGGATAGATTCTGAATGAATCTGCCATAAAATTGAATAAGACCTAACAGACTTCTCACCTGTTTTTTAGTCTTAGGGATTGAGATGTTAAGTATCTTACTAGTATTATGGTCCTCTGTCTTTAGGAAACCATGACCAACTCGGTGGCCTAGGAAAGAAATTTCGCTAAAACCAATATAGGCTTTAGAGGGTTTCGCTGTCAGGTTGTGCTCACGCAAAGTAGACAGCAATTCATCTAACCCTGAATAGTGATCTTCCCAAGTATCGCTGAAAAGACAGATGTCGTCTAGATATGCAATGACATCTGACCGATAAGATAGGATTCGGCGCATCATGCGTACGAATGTAGCTGGTGCGTTCATAAGACCGAAAGGCATAAAATTCCATTGGAACAAACCTCTAGGTGTTGAAAAAGCCGTGAGAGGTTTGGCGCGTTCAGATAAAGGAACTTGCCAATATCCTTTAGACAAATCAAGTTTAGTGAAAAAATGAGATTTGGAGAGTCGAGTAAGTAGCTCTTCCAGTAAAGGCATAGGTTCGGCATCGAACTTCGTTACTTGATTCAATTTTCGATAGTCAACGCAAAGACGTATGTTATTGTCTTTTTTACGCACAATAACCATCGGCGAAGAATATGCAGAGGTGGATGGTTCGATTATTTTCAAATCTATCATCTCATCCAACTCTTTCTCGACCTGTGCTTGAAAATGTATAGGTATAGGATAAGGTCTAACCCTAATAGGAGTATGGTCAGTTAGAACAATGTCATGTTCAATGACATTCGTTTGTCCAGGGATGTCAGTGAGTACATCCTGAAATGTTTGCAACATAGTTGAAACTTGTCGCTGTTCTCCTAGAGACAAATCAGGAGAGACAGTAACGTTCTTCCATGATTCACTAGAATGAAGTGGGATCATTGGAAGAGGAAGATTTACATCTGAAAAACTTGTTTCCTCATCCTGTATCACGGACAGTGATGAGTAATGACCATGTTGTACTGGAGAATTGTCCGTTGCTTGGAAAATGGGTTGCAAATAATCCGGACGTTCATGGAATTCAGTAAGCATATTGATGTGGAAGGTTTTATGCTTCCCATCAATATCGACAATATAGTCGACATCGGAAATTTTCGATATTATATCGTACGGACCTTTCCAAGAAATAAGTAATCTGTTTTCCCTACAAGGTAGTAATACAAATGCTTTGTCACCAGGACAAAGTTGTCGTAAGCATCTCTTCTTATTGGCAAATTGCCTTGCCTTCTGTTTCGCAAATTCAGAAGAAGAAGTTGCTAATTTGCATGCTTCGATAATTTTTTGTCTCAACGCGATGACATATTCGTAGGATGACTTTGTGTCATCGTCAATATTGTCAGATGTTATGAGATCGTGAAGCAACGACATAGGGCCACGCGGACGCGCGCCAAAGACGAGTTCAAAGGGAGAAAATCCTGTATGTTCATTGGGTACCTCTCTGTAAGCGAAGAGGGCCGCAGGTAAAACTCTGTCCCAGTCTTGAGGATGATCCTCAGTTATCTTCCCCAGTAAGTTTTTAAGTGTTCTATTAAGGCGTTCGACCATACCATTAGACATTGGATGGTAGATACTACTTAAAGATCTATCTATCTGCAGAGTAGACATTACTTGAGACATGGTATCTGATATTAGTTGGGTGCCATGGTCTGACAATATCTCTCCGGGGAACCCCAGACGAGAAAATATAAGCCAAAGAGCATCTGCAATATCAGCAGTAGTAATGCTCTTCAGAGGAATAGCCTCTGGCCAACGTGTGCACATATCAACACACGTCAAGATAAACTGATGTCCTCTGGCAGACTTGATCTTAAATGGACCAATAATGTCTATGGCCATTTTTTGAAACGGCCGAATAGGAATGTCCGCCGCCTGAATGGGTGCAGCATGCCGTGGACCTTTGGATTTAACTTCCTGACATACTTTACAAGATCGACAATAAATCCGTATGTCCTTGTTTACCAATGGCCAAAAGAAAGCCGCAAGGACTCTTGACTTAGTACGGGAAAAACCCATGTGTCCAGCACACTGAGAGTCGTGAGCGTGCTGCAAAATTTTAACTCTCAAATTCTTGGGAACCAGGATTTGAGAATGACTTGACGTAATGGAGTCTTGAACCATACGTACAAGTACGCCATTCTTCTTTGTAATCCACGATTTACGACTTGTGTCTTTATTCGGATCACCTTTAGTTGCAAGAATGAAGAATTTCTTCAGAGTGGGATCATCTTCTTGCTGTTTTATAAACGAGTCACGAGAAATTACCAAGGGATTATCTTGGTTATGCACTTCATTATCTTCAGTAGATGAAGTTTGAGGCATATTAAGAGCCTGAGCTCTAGTGACTACAGCGTTAGCAATCTGCATGTTTTGCCTTTCCCACGTGGAAATTTGTTGCGGAGTGCATTCTTTGACTCCATGAATGCGACCGATGATGAGGTCAGCGATCGGATTCGGAAGAAGACATGCGTGTACATCTCCTGTAAAGAAAGGAGTAGCAATCCTAATGATAGCAGTAGAGTATTTCTCTAATGTGCCGCCAAATGTTACACATTTGACTACTTGTCCAGTGGCACGGGAAGGATCTACGAGTGACTGCCTAACACCAATTGTGGTGCATCCAGAATCAAATAGCACAGAGACTGGATTGTTATTCACTAAACCCTTATGTAAGACAAGAGAACCTCTTCCATCATGCGCGACTGATGCAGGAAGAGCAGGAAGAGGATGGCCACAGTTTAAAGTAGACACTGTGGTTGGCTCAAATAACGTTTTGCATTGGGGGCACTGAGATGCTCTCCCAAAATCAAAAGCGGCACATGCCATATTACTAGCATCATTATTATCTTTACTCTGTTTATAGGCTTCATGGGACTCTTGTTGTGCAGAGTTTGCCTGAAAATGTGGTTTATGTCTTTTGTTTTGAGATCTACCTCGGTTATTATCACCTCTGTAGTTATTGTTACCTCTATTGTAACCCCTATTTGGGTTTGAGTCATAGTTCCCTTGGTTACCATTATCATATTCATTATAATGAGTATCTCTGTAATTATGATCTTGTTGACTCCAAGACGGATAACCCTGATAGTTTCTATAATTACTTCCTCTACGGAAATTCCTATAATTATGACCACCCCTGTGTCGAGAGCTATCAGCTCGTCTCCAGTTCTTTGAAGAAGAACCCTGAAATGATTGGTTACCTTGGTTTTGATAACTATTATGGTTACCTTTTTTATCAAATCTGTTTTGAGGTCCCTGAAATCTGTGTGAATAATTGGGATTGTATGGTGTTGCTGAAGCAACTGGCATACTCTCCTTAATCTTAGTGTTGCCAAAAGTCACGTCGGGGTGTGCAGTGACATATTGGGAACAATATTCTTCCATTTCCTTTAGAGATTTGGGTTTACGCTCATGTATAAATTCAAGGAAAGGTTTGTTCACACATGACATAATCTTATCTCTGAGCAACAAATCCATAAGTCCTTCATACGTTTTTTCTGTTTTGGAAAGCTCAATCCAACGATCAACTGTGAGACGTGCCTTTGCAGTGAATTCTGAGAATTCTACACCCGTCTCAGGCACCATCGTCTTAAATAAAAGGCGATAGCCTTCCTCACTTAGCTGATATTTTTTTATCAAAGCCGCCCTAATGACATCATAATTATCCTTATCTGCTTCTCCTACAAGGCATAATCTAGTCAAAGATTCACCTTTCAAGTTTTCTGCTAATTGATTAGCGTATTGTGATTTATCCACATTATGTGTACGACAAGAACGTTCAAATCTATCCAGCCAGAATGTAATATCGTCACTGGACTGATTGAACGGTGGAACCTTAACCTTGTAAGTAGAAGGTTTACCATTACCACTAGATGCCTGATTAACATTACTCATACTTGTCAATCTCAATTTCTCTAACTCAAATTCATGTTCTCTTATTGCTTTTTTTTCTTCAGCCTCTCTGTCTAATCTTTTTTGTTCAGCTTCCCTGTCTAATCTTTTTTGTTCAGCTTCACTGTCTAATCTTTTTTGTTCAGCAGCAGCTTCTCTTTCTAATTTTTTTTGTTCAGCTTCAAATCTCCTTTGCTCCACCTGCATCTGCAATTTCTTTTGTTCAGCAGCAGCCTCAGCTTCTCTTTCTAATCTTTTCTCTTCAGCCAGAGCTTTTCTCTCTTCTGCAGCAACTTTTCTCTCTTCTGCAGCAGCTTTTCTCTCTTCAGCAGCAGCAGCAGATTTTCTCTCTTCAGCTGTTCTCTCTTCTGCAGCTAATGCTTTGTCATATTGAGCAACTGCCCATTCTTCTAATTGTTGACCAGTTTTATCAAGGGATTTCCCTTGTGTAATGAAGTATTCTAATGTAGACATGATGTCTAACAATAATACTAATCACTTGAAACAATAATAATACCACAAGTTCTTAATGACTTGATTAATCAGTACACTATCCCAATATCTGTGGGTCACAAGCCTTAATAAGGTCTTGTATAACAGTAATAATAATCAAGTACTGGTTTATACCATAATCCAAGTGCAGTGCACAGGCAATAGTGTCTTATGAAATATACCTATATAAAACATATGTCAACCAACAGAATACATAAAGTACAAATAGGACTGACAATACGAAAACGTTTGCAGAAATCAAAATAAATCAAATAGGGAAATCAATGAAAATAATCACTGAATCTGCAAGAGATAACAACACAAATGACGTCACAGTATATGAATATAAATTGTGAATAGAACTGAAAGATAGAAAAGGGTAGACCAACAAATTACAAACAAATCAAAACAAAACTAAAGAACAAAGAAATATTACAAAAATAACAATAATTACAGTCTTCACAGCTAACACAAAAGCAACAGTTGTCGCAGCAAATTTTCAATCAAGAAAATTGCACCTATAGAAAACGCCCACAACGGACCCTCTATGACGTGGGATATTCTGTTGTGAGGACGCCGTCCAACCTTAAACACAACCCGCTGACATAGAAACTAACATACTATACAAACAAATAACATGTAAACATAAATATATAAATTATGTGTATGATAGTATGTGTTGCAAAATAGGCTCAGTTTTACAGTAATGGCAAAGTTATTTTTATGAAAACAAACAAACTGCCACTTTATTCAATTAAACATACTGGCCTTAAATATTAAAGTTCATATATAGAAAACAAGAAGATCCATCGATGAAAATAGGACTTCTTAGTTCAATAATACTGTCTTCCTGTTAACATTGACAAGAATTGCTCCAACTGTTCTGTGAAACTCTGTAATGTCTAATGTACAAATGTCAACAACGCTGACCTACATACTGCATTCACTTGACAGGTCACGTGACGAAGTGTTGACAAAGAGCAAACCAATACTGCAAGTGTGTCGTATCAGCCACAGGAAACGGTCTGGTATCGGTAATCTGTTGACTTCTGAACTTCTGCGAGGTCAAACCCAAAAAGCTGGTCCACCAGTTGATAAGGTCTCTTTTTTGGGAGACAGACGTCATCATCAGTTGATAAACCCTTTTAATACAAGACCCTTGCCCTGAGCAAGAGACATGCTGAAAAATCTGAAGCTCACTCGAACATCACCAGAGTTAAATACTGTGTTGTTGTGTTGCTCGTGGTTTTGAGTATGGAATGTCAACTTGACCTACGCAGTGGTGTGTAGACATAGATTGAGTGTATAATGTGCGAATGATAAGAAGAGTTCGTGGTGTTGACAAATGTTCTTTTCTCACACTCATGTATGGCTGGAAGTCATCGACACCAACGACTGTGTACCTTTACTACAGTTTAATTGGACGTACACACTCGACAGCACAGATAGTGACAAATCACAGGTTGGCATCATACATCATGGTACAGTGGATAAATGGTCTTGCAATGTTACATGGGCACTCATGTAGAATAATAATATAATGGACTGTCGGTAGCCAAGCACTCAGTATTGCCCATATATATATATCAACTGAGTTTACTGACAAAGCACGTCAGATTATAAACAATATCCAAGATGGCTTCTAGACCTGATCTCGTCTAGCGAAGATTCCTTAACATAATGTCCAGCACAGATTTTTCCATATACTCATATTGAACCGCTAGCAATGGGTTCTCATGTGTAGCAGTGATCTCTGGACTAATCAAGCGATAATACGGGGTATCCCTTTCTCTTCTTGAAAGTCACAAAATGTTTAGTTACAAGATGGCTTCTCTCGTGAGCTGTCACTCACGTTTGGATACAGATAATGAATCTGTCTTAAAGTTAGTCACTCATTAAACATTTCATTGCTCTGTAGATTTTATCATGAACAATTGACTGCATTCTACAGGATATAGTGCTGCTAGGAATCAGAGTCGTTTTTCATCTAGTTAAATGTATCCTCTCAGACGTACAAATCGTACCTATCGGAAAACGGTGGCTTCGTACGAGAGTTCAAAAGAGTATCTTTCATTACCTTGGTATCAGAAATATGATTCTGCCATTCCTTGGCAATAAGAATGAACACTGGGGTAAAGCATACACGATAGGTCTAGACGACTATCACTTTCCCCAAAAATATAGAGATCACTTTTTCCGGCGACAAGCCGACATAGAAAAAACACAGCCCATCAGGGCGAAGCCAAATCACCTCTCTCTCGAGACACATCCGCCGAACAGCCTTTGACCTCTCTAGAGACAAAAGAACATATAGTTCGACTTAGATATGTAAAGATATACAGATATAAGACAGACTCGTCCTACTCAATCAAACAATACACATAAATTCAGACCATAGATATTCTGAAGCAAGAACAATCTATTACTACCCAAACAAAGAATAAATCGCAGTAAAACTGGATTCATCCGCGGAGTTCGATCGAAAGAGACGACACAACTTTCAAGGGAAGTAACTCAATAATGACTTTTCCTTAAGCACTAAAAAGTATCTATTTTGTTTACAAAATATTTGCGAACATAACAAGTATACCAATGTATAATATTGTAAGATATCAAAGACTGCACGTAACAGGCATGCTCCAGTCTACCCAGCTGTAAATGGGTAACTCACCCTAGTCCTGAGTTAGGGAAGGCAAAGGCAGCTGTAAGCAGTAGTTTCCCTCTAAGGCTCCAGGGGGAGCAGGCCCTAAACTTGGTCAATTCAACCGACGCAGGATGGTGTATATATGGAGTGGAAGTGTAGAGTGTGATTAACGCGAATGGTGGACTGTTCGTGTTCTGACCAATCTAAGCACTCATTCACTTGTGTCTACAAGGCACCAATGCAGACTGCTGGAATCTTTTTTACACAGTTTATTTAGACGCACACACTGGGACATAACGAGTAAATCATGGGTATATGTTGACACATCAATTTGCAGGCATACATAGTAGATCCCATGACATGACACATTCATATATCATGGGTAGTACATCAATAGCTTCCAATGTTATCATACATTATGGCCGCATCCCCTATCTGACTAAACGCGTCGGTGAAGGCGGATCGGTAAGTAACTAAAGTTGCTTTATGTTCACAGTTTATATCATATTATGAAACCACGATAAGGGGTTTCTATCAAAATTGAGATCTCCTTGCCACTGTCCGAATAGTAAGATACATGCCCCGTTCTCTGGACAGTGATTCAAAAATATGATGACAGGAATGTAACATTGCCGCCTTCCTGAGTTGTCGCTCACTCACTCATAGGAGGGTATATATAAACCAAAGTTAATTTGAAATGCATATGAATAATTTCCTAAAGTTTCTCCATACAGTTCTACAGTAATCCAGTTACTTCACGTAGACATAACTGCTGTATGGAAGCCCGTCATCTTCGTCGATACAAACATGACCCTAGCGTTGCGAAGCATAATATTCCAGCTAGGTCTAACCGACATGAGATCATCAAAAATAGGGTCTGGCATTACCTGGAGTCCGAATCATACATGATACCGTACATTAGGAGAGTCTCTAACACAAACTCTAGTAGAGACACAATCTCCTACAGAAGAAAAACCACTTCATAAATCATTTTTACTTAAGAATGTACCAGCCCTTGAAAATGCGTAACCCGCCATTGTAAACGGTACATCGGAACTCATCACGACTTGTCAAGACAACTCCTACTTCCGCTAGAGCGGCATAACAAGAATATAGTCCTGCCTACCCATCCAAAATATACAATATAGGCCTGATTTTACTTGTACCAATAATATGTAATACATATCAATTCAGGCCATAAACATAATAAGCAAATTAATCTATTTTCTGGCCCGAACAAATAAGTACGGACATGAGTGCCCTATCCATGCGCCGAATCAATATCAAGCACTATTACTCCTATAATCAAAAGTGTAAATCAATCATGACTTATCTAGCTTTACCATAGACAGCATTTTCATACACAAATGAATGAATGTCTATATCTTTTCCATATTAAATAGCCATATCGATTTTTGTAATATGTGCGTCAAAATATGCACGCAACACACACGTAACACAGATTTGATTTATTGTCAGATTAACAAACATTGTTTAAGCATGCAACAAAATGCAGCAAAACGTTTTTGACTGAGTGTTCAGGTTTAAAAAAAAAAACAGCTTAGTTGAAATGACCTAAAAATTGAAAGTGGCCTTTAACTTTTTTTGAGCAGTATATTTGTGGGGATCCCTGTCTTGTGAAAAGATGGGAACTACCGATGAGTTTAGCCGTGGCACTGATAAAATGGCTGTTGAACATCTGCTTCATAGATATCCTGCATATGTGGAACAGAGAAAACGCATATGGCCGACACCAGTATCAACCGTGGAAAAGCCCTGCGGAGATGCATATAGCCTCAAGCTGACTACTACTTTATGTGACGACATTCAAGTAGACGTCTGAGAGTGTACGAAGATGATGATGATTAAAGAAGAATCACGTAAGTCGAGAATCAACTCATCCAAGTTACAACAACACAGTACTTTAGAAGTAATGAATGTAGTAACTGACGGGTTAAACATTTCTTGGTGTTTGGAGGACCCACCAGTAAATTACGAAAGTCACTAAATAAAGTCGTCGTACATCCAAAAACAAAAACTTCATTACGAATATGTTTTTCTGTAACCGCTGTTTCTCTTCGTTTGTCGTATTTATGTCTGTGCGTATTTACAATAGCATTGGTCATAAACCCGTTTTCTGTGATGTTTTGTAATACAGGTTGTTCAGACCCGAGTGGAACATTCTGTTACAATAGTTTGGCCACGTTTGCAGGATTGGAGAAGATCGGCTACTACGACTCATATGGGAAACCAATTGCCAAAGATCCAGTTCTCCAGGACGACCCAGAATTCGTTGGAAGGACAACATTAGACAATCCCTGAAGGACAGATGATTGGACTGGAACCAGGCCAAAAGAAATGCAGCTTACAGGACAACATGGCGCTCTCTCTGGCTAGTCTCTACACTCCAAGGGAGAAGAGGTTTGTTTGTTTTGGTTTGTTAGGTTTTATGGACCATCTTCTTTGCACACGGACAACTCCATCAGTGCTTCGATCTCCTCCCTTAGATCTCAAGGAGGATCTCAGCACAGTGTATGAACTCTAAAGCACCGGCGAGGATCCCAATGTAAATTCTGCCATGACAGTGGCCGTATGGCCTACTCTTTATCATTATTAACTGCCGAAGAATTTTTAAATTGCGCAACTTGCAGACGGGACCTCCTATTTGTTCGCCCTTGTCAGAGAAGGGTTGGCATCAGTTTTCACTACGTAGCGGATCAGGGGAGAAGACACCTTTTAGCAACTCCAGCACAGGAGGAACGAACAAGTAAGATAATGTGTTTAAAAGATTGTCAAAGTTCGCTTATTAGCACTGATGAAACATTTTGTTGTGCACATCTCCGACTGATCAAGTCTTGATTTCTGGCCGAATACCATTGAAAGTAGCAGAGCATATAAGTGTGTACTACTTTAACATGTGCATCAAATTCCATTTTATTTAAAGTTATTTTACTCTAAATCCTACAAAGAAAAGAATTTGTTGACAATTTAACAAATAAACTATTAAAAATAATAGAATCTTTTATGCCTTACATAATTTTGTCTAATGAATTGATAAGGTTAAATAAAATATTTACAATCTTTTATTTATTTTCTTATTTTTTTTATAGTTACATTGTCAATTTAGAAGTAAATTGGATGCCTTCCCCTAACTACCTTATCTCTGCTACTTAAAATATCACATGGTAATGTTTGTTTGTTTTTTTTTTCACTTATTTCCGAGATTCAAAATCCCGTAGCAACCTGACAAGAGGTGTGATCTCTTGGTTAGAAGTGGGGTATATTGTGTACATTTTTATAAAATTCTTACAGCATGGCTGTTATCTCTGTCCTTTATTTTTAAATTTGGGGGCTAGGGAGGGGTGGGGTCTCACTTTTGAATTAGCCATGAAAAAATATATTTATGTTAAAGAACGCTAGCTGCTGTCTGGCCGTTACGTTGTTAGTTTATTTAAGTGTTCCTGCTTGTTCAATCCATATACTTGTTTATTTATATTTTCTAAGTGTACTGATTTTACTTCTATATCTATAAATAGCAGTCGTACCCGGTTTAACCCGGGTCTATGTCGGAATGTGTGCAAGTCGGGTTTGGTGCGAATCGTTTTAGGAAGGTTTACGTTTATTTTTGGCTTCAATTGTATTATTGCATTGATTTGTGCTTCTAACACACACAAAATAATTAAGTGAGGGCTTCTTCGTAGACGACATTGGTAGCACAGTGACTTGGTGACAACACGTATAAGTGTTCCGGTGTGCTAACTCGGGAAATGTCACCTACAGTTCCCCATGTGAGAAGTACTCATCGCCCAAGTCGACGCCGGCCACGTGAATTGTTTGACCTTGTGCTTTATTAATAGTCATTGAAAAACAGAATTGGGAATTTGGAGTCTCTTAAAATTGAAAGACAGATCGGAGGGAATCATCGGGATTCTTGGTTCGCAGACTTTCTCCCCGCTACAACAACCTGTCAGGATGGTGGCCTCCTTTATGTAGGTCTTCAAAAAAGCTATTTGGAGTCTAGTACCACTACACAGATTGTTTCGGCCTGCAAATAATACGTTCACACTACTCATGAGTCTATTGTCGCCTCTTATATCTTTTAAAGTCCTACTGAGGGCTTCGATAGAACTTTTGTGTAACATTGTGCTCTCAACTTAAATAGTGCATGGGCCGTTTTGCAACGTCGCTGCTATTCCCGAAGAACGAACAAACGAACGAACGAACGAACTTTATCTTCAAAGGGTTAAGAATTGGTCACGCAGGCCCGTCTGACATTCTGACCCTCCTCTCTCTCTCTCTCATATGCTGTATGCTGTATCATTTCATCATCACATTTACTTTAAGTATTATTACGGCATTTATCATTATAAAAGTAATATAACATCATACATTTGCAATAATCATCATAATTAAAGTATGTTTTTAAAATAAATTAAAGAAAAAAAAATGAAAAATAACGAATTAAAATAAAATAAAATAATAAATAAAATTAATGAACATGAAAAAAATAAATAAATAAATACAAAAAATATAAAAAACAAACAAACAAGACTGATAAAAATCGAATTCCTCATAAAGTAAATTAGTGATCTGAGACATATTGAGAGGTGTGTAATAAAAACTCGTGAAATATTTAAACGGTCTGCTACTGAATGACTCAGGGACTCGGTGTTTTTTCCAGTGCACGCGAAAAACTTTACGAGAGGTGAGCAGCTTTGAGTCTCATAGCAGATACTGCTGCAATGAGTGCAATGATAGATTCATCAAGATGAGGTGGGGTAAACAGTTACTTTCTTCGCTGTCTTTGCCGTCTAAAACTCAAGACCAGAATCAGACTAGTTAGATAGCACTGACTAACAAAAAAAAACTTTTTTTTTCTTTCTCTAACATTTCTATGTTTTTCTGGTCAATTTTAATGCGCTGTTTTTAAATCTGCAAACCGTTTTTCTCTATCAGGTCGGGATCTCTAGAAATACGCAATTGAAGTTTTTTAACAACGCATACAGTATTACATCATTCGTACAAGAAGTATAACAGTTATGTAGGCTTGAATTTCTTTGCAGTCGACTTTCGTCGGTGAATGGCATGTGGTACATCGCGATTAAGCATCCAACAATAATCGGCAAGCATGGTCACACTCCACCGTCCTTGATAACGTGACTCCATTACGGCGATATCTTGATGGAATCGTTCTCCATGTTCATCGCTGAATTCGCCAAGGTTGTCAGGGAAAAAGTCAAGATGCGAATCGAGCAAATGGATTTTGAGGGACATGATACAGCCCATAATTCTGTATGCATCTATGCACTGCTTAACAATATGCAACATAGTCGACAGATTTGTGATTTTCCAGAAAGTTATCGACGATCGATTTGAATGCCATCCATGCGCGAAGTTCACTACCATGTAACAAGTTCTCGAATTGTTTGTCTGCAATAACTTTCCTAATCTGAGGTCCTACAAAGATACCTTCCTTTATCTTTGCAACGCTAACTTGCGGAAACTTTTCTCGAAGATAAGTGAAAGCTTTGCTCGTTTTATCTAACGCTTTTACAAAATTCTTCATGAGCCCCAACTTTATATGTAACAGTGGTAAAATGAAGCTGTCTTTGTTAACTAATGGCTCGCGTATTACATTTTTATGCCCGAGCTGCATACGATCCCGGATAGGCCACACCTTTCTTGTATAATGTTCCTGTCTGTTGCGGCTGTCCCATTCACATCGGAAGCAACAAAATTTAGTATACCCAGTCTGCATGCCCATGAGAATTGCAATGACCTTTAGGTCTCCACAAATCCGCCATTGGTAGTCATTGTACTTTATTTTTTCCAAACGTATAGCCATATTGTCATAAGTTTCTTACATATGAACAGAGTAGGCGACTGGAATTGATGAAAAAAAATTTCTGTTATGCAATAACACGGCTTTTAGACTAGTCTTGGAAGAATCGATGAAAAATCGCCATTCGGTGACTATGTGCTCATGACCGTTTACATCTTTGCAATAGCAAATGTCATCATCCATCTCAAAGTATTGAACAAGTTCTCTGTGTCTATGACGAAATTTAGATATCGGAGTATTGGGCGCTAAAAGATTCCATTCTTTGAGTCGCGAACCGAGTAATTCCGCTTGTCCTTTGGTAAGAGCGAGATCACGCATTAGATCTGAAAGTTCTAAATGGTTAATTAAGTAAACACCATCATTCACCGGTATGTAATCTGAGTCAGAATTAGTTTCTAAAGCAGGTAAACTATCAGTTTCTGATGGTTCATTTACGTCCAACGGATATTGTTCTGGTGCTACTTGGATCGGACACGTGATTGGATCATGAGGCACTGGTTTCGAAACCGATTCAATATTTGGATAAACCACAGACTTTCTAGTTTTAAAAGTGAAACCATGGATATTTGTCAAGCAGAAGTAACAATCAGTAGTGTGATTTGTATGTTCACGCCATATTACTGGCATTCCAAAAGGCATCGACTTATGCTTCGGCGATTTTCGTAACTAACCTGCCAATGTATCGAACAAACTGCATTTGGCTTCCAAGATTTATTTGCATCATCAACTTTCGAATCGAAATAAAGTTCATATGCTTTCTTTAGTAATGGTGTAAAGTTTTTCTGGTCAACACGATCGGTAAAATATCCGCACACGTAACAGAACAGATCAGCCGAATTTCTACAACTTCTAGAAGCCATATTTTGCTCAGAATTATTTCAAAATACAGTAACTATTTGAAAAATCGCGTAACATATGTCATGCATCTTTTAGCAGTATAAAAAGTAGAATTATGTTGCTTTTTATTAATTTTTAATAAGTTATATAGTAAAAATGAAACGGAGCAAATAACGGTTTCCCAAAAATATATTTATTCACAAATATCTTAAGAACCCGACGTGATAGAGATAAACGGATTTCAGATTTGAAATCAGCGCAAGAAACTGACCTAAGAACACTTATTCTTATATAAGAAAGAAAAATGTTGTTTGTCAGTGTAGTTAGATAGTGTTACCAGGGCAATTTTTGGGGTTTTATGATATGATTTCGCTTGAGGTCCCCTGTATTTATTTAATGATGAGATGCACAAGTGCTGAACACAATCTTAAACTGCATTATCAAAGATGCGGCAAAGGCCAGGTTGGACGTTTGGACAACACGTTTTATTAACAGCTCGAAGCTCCAATTATTTCATAGAATACGACGTAAATGAAATGACGTATTTTTTGTTTAAGATTTTGATACCGATCGCCTTGCCACGGGTAGCAAGAATTCTAGCCATTGGACACAGTCACATCCCAGTATTCAGTTTTTTCTTCATTTATTTACTTATTTTTTTATTTGGTTTAAGCAAATCCAAACTCTTCGTTAAGAGATAACCCTGGACCATAAATACGAAGCAATATAAAAAATGTGTTTTTCTTTTATTAATAACACGGAAGTAGAAAACTATTGATAGAAATACAAAAAAGGCAATTTTCTGATTAACGAACAGCACTAGTTAGTGCTGATGAAACATTTTGTTGTGCACATTTACGAGTGGATAAATAGAGGACAGTTACAAATTATCATAGAGAGTTGTAGAACAACTAAGTGTTCAATACTTTAAAATGTGCATTAAGTTGAAAATCGTTTACATTTTTTGACAATGTGCACACAAAAAAAGAAAGAAAATTTAAAAAAAGAAAAATAACAAATATTGTACCAGAAACAAAATGTTATGACTAATGCAAATGTTTATAATAAATTTATACAAGTTACAAGGTATGAACATCTTCTATTCAGTCTCATATTTTGTTCATAATCTAATTGTTTCCCTTGGAAAGCAAGCAAGCTACTACCCCTAACTAGTCAATGATAACAGGGAGATAATTATGTAAAATATTAATGTCGTCCGTGACAAGTGTCAATTGTTTCTTCCCTCGCTCCAGTGTTTCTATCATTTATTACTTCATCCTCAAGAGTTTGTAGTTATATGATTTATTGAAACCATAGGGGCTGAGGGGACAGCCGAGAACAAGGGCACTGAAGAGGCTTAGTGAAACTGCCGAAAAGGCATCATGCTGGTTGTGGAACAACCGCAAAGGGCCATGGAAATCGTGACAGTAAACTCTGCGGTACATAAAACACCAGGAATTTTTCTACGTCCACAATACGTTTAGTTTTTCGGTGTGCTGGTGAAAGGGCTGTGACTGACAAGCAACACGTAGCGTATATTGTAAGAGGTATTGGGCACATAATTTCAGTTGCTAGCGCGCAGTGGCTAGCTTCGTCGGCTTCGCGTAGGTATGTCAGTGTCTGTCCCTAATCGTGGTGTGCGACGGAACGAACGGAATAATTTGTCTTCTCTTTGTTACTTTCACAATTGCCTCAACGGCTGGTGGAGTTGTGGATTTTAAAGTTGCTACCAAAGTTAAATGTGTTCATTTTCGATACAAGACAACAGGAGGCTGGTACACTTGGGAGTCATGACCCAAGTAAGCCCGCCCCCTCTTAGAGTGTAAATGAGTATGCAGGGGCAAAACACTTGCTCGACGGGGGGACTGCTTCTAATGATCATATTGCCTCCTGTTGTATCGCTCTGTAAAGAGTTTCCTATCATCGTATCAGTCAGTGCCAAGCTGAAGAATTTACAAGTGTTCTGTAGCTGTTGAGTGGTGCTGTATAGAGTGTTAGGGATTGTTGGGGAGCCCGGCAATAGATGCCGTCTTTATGTGAAGAGTCCTGGGCAAGTGAGCAGCACATGCTGAACTGTCTCATACGGATGGGTACCATCAACATCTTAACTATGCGTTTCTATAATTGATGTAGGTTAAGTGTTTCATTGATATCCTGTCATTAATAACGACAAGTGCATTTACTGTAACCCTCCTCCCCTCACTAATTGTTCCTGTAGGGCGTTGATTGTATACTCGACGGATGCATCGTCTCATACGTCCATCCGTGCTGGTCTTATATTCGATGCCAAAGTCCAGCAACTTTAAGCTTGTTGATTTATCGATGGAGGTATCGTTCTGTAGTATTTTTGATCATTAAATGACCTTAGAATCTCTGTCGCGAGAGGTTTAGATGAACGAACAAACGAACGAACGAACGAACTTTATCTTCAAAGGGTTAAGAATTGGTCACGCAGGCCCGTCTGACATTCTGACCTTCCTCTCTCTCTCTCATATGCTGTATTCTGTATCATTTCATCCTCACATTTACTTTAAGCATTATTACGGCATTTATCATTATAAAAGTAATATAACATCATACATTTGCAATAATCATCATAATTAAAGTATGTTTTTAAAATAAATTAAAGAAAAAAAATGAAAAATAAAGAATTAAAAAAAAAATAAATAAAATTAATGAAAATGAAAAAAAATAAATACTAAAAATATAAAAAACAAACAAACAACAAGACTGATAAAAATCGAATTCCTCATACAGTAAATTAGTGATTTGAGACACATTGAGAGGTGTGTTACAAGAACTCGTGAAATATATATTTAATCGGTCTGCTACTGAATGACTCAGGGACTCGATGTTTTTTCCAGTGCACGCGAAAAACTTTACGAGAGGTGAGCAGCTTTGAGTCTCATAGCAGATACTGCTGCAATGAGTGCAATGATAGGTTCATCAAGATGAGGTGGGGTAAACAGGTACTTTCCTCGCTGTCTTTGCCGTCCAAAACTCAAGACCAGAATCAGACTAGTTAGATAGTTAGATAGTGTTACCGGGGCAATTTTTGGGGTTTTATGATATGATTTCGCTTGAGGTCCCCTGCATTTATTTAATGATCAGATGCACAAGTGCTGAACACAATCTTAAACTGCAACATCAAAGATGCGGCAAAGGCCAGGTTGGACGTTTGGACAACACATTTTATTGACAGCTCGAAGCTCCAATGATTTCATAGAATATATGCCTTGTTCATGCAGATTTTTTTAAAGTTCATAACTCACGTGCATCATAATCAGAATTCCATTCTCACAATAATCTAGCATCGACCCAATGAGGTTTATGGGCGATCTAGAGGTCGAACACTTTAGGAATTTGTAGAAATTAAAACATCTAGGAGCTCAACCTGTATGCGTCCGTCCACCTTGAAATACACACAGAAAATGCCCAGAAGAATCTTTCACTTCTGCTAACTTTGGACCGGTAGACTTCTGCTATTCTGCCCCAAAAGGCAATGACGTACTTCCGGGTAACCCATGGATACAGTACATCAACAACATGGTCCCTAATCGGGCCTTATTTGATATCGACAGATATGTTATGAGTTTTAATCATAACATCTGCTTCCCCTTCCCCCCCCCCCCCCCCAATCAAATAATGGAAACGAAGTTTTCATTATTTACGTGGAGTGAGTTTTAACATCACTGGAGTGAATAGATGGTATCATCAAATTTCACTGTTAGTATGACATAGTATAGCACCCATGTTTGTGCCACAAAGTATGCAATTAAACACTCGAGGTGTGGACAGTAGCAAAGAATGCTAACACCATTGTCTACAAAGGACATAAAACAAATTAACAGCAAAGTGAGGTAACCATTGCAATATCATGCAACATGTAAAAAATAAAATGAGTATATCAGTCCATGCATTCCCATGCTGCACACCGTCTAAAACACCTATTTGTCTCGTCAGGTAACGGTAGTCAGTTAATGTCATCTCAATTAAACATTATAATGCAAAGCATTAATATTAACAATAATGCAATAGAAACAATAGATGACATTAGGCAGACAAATAACCCATAAGGTGTGTGACTGCGACATATTGTCAAATGAATAAAGTTATGTGTAACTCTGAATGATATGTTATTAATATATTATATTCATAGTAAGAGCAGCAAGGAAATCCTGTATGTAGCAGATTATTGTGGGCAATAAGTAAAACTATGCCTATGTGTTGTGTTAATATATAACAGTATGGCGTATTAACTCATCAATGTTGCGAAGTCTAGTGTGAGTGTGACATAAATTTGTGTCAAAATCTCAACAATCTGTAGTGGATTCAAACTAATCACTTGTTAATAATATACACAATAATGGAAGTCTATAAGGAAATGTCATTCCGTTAATTAAAAATGTTTAAACACTGTCCTTAGACGTATGTTGAAATACATCGTTGACCATGTCCATGCTTGTTCTCCATGCGATATTACGTCAGTACGAATCCAAATGTTATTAAACACAGTAGTCAACCATCACAAATAAATTACACAAGAAATATCTCTGTTACTTCCCTTTAGAGAACTTGAGTCATTCATTTTCGAGTTAGGTTCCTTTAAGTGGAGAACATAATTTCTTGCCAACACAAGTTCGTATCAAAAATGTCTGGAAATGACACCATTTTAAACATTATACACATGGTGTGCTAGAAAGTCTGTAACCTTAATATAAGTACTGTCATATAGGCACGATCTCTATGCGAAGTGCGCTGAGTTCAACGATATATTACTTGATTTTCAGTATTATAGAATGCATCATCATCCTGTTGCTGTGTGAGCCTCTTTCTTATATCAGCAATGTGATCACTGTAGAATGATAGTAGTGTCATGCGACTACGTAATTATTTACTCAATCGTTTCTTGATCAGGACATCACCATGTATGTTTATGTGTTAGATTGAATTCTGTGAATCATCAGTACTTGTAGAGTTGATAGGTGATATAGGGTCTTTTACGCTCCTAGAAAGAACGTCTGCCAAATTAATCTGCCTCCCTTTTATGGCTTGAATTTGATAGTCACGAGGTTGTAATGCAAGCGAGGCTTTAGCTGCTATTTGATTTGTAAATCTCACTGTTTTGAGGTGTGCCAAAGCTTTTTTATCTGTCTCCAGAGTGCATCGGGCTTCCCTCAGATATCGTTGTAGTTTGTTGAAAGAAAGTACGATCGCTAACAGCTTCCTCTCGACAATGGGATACCGCTGCTCTGTGGGCTAAAGTTTCCGGCTTACATACATAGTAGGGTGCATGTGGCCTTCAAATTCTTGCATTAATGTTCCTCCGACGCCTCTATTCGACGCGTCGACTCTGAGACTCTGAGAATAAAAGAATATCGAGTGTCAGGTAATCTCAAAAAAGGTGATTTGGAAAAGCACATCTCAATGAATCTAAAGCCACATCACAGGCATGTGACCAAATTATCCAATTCGGAGAGTTCTTTTTCACTAACGATGACAAAATTGAGGTCATATCTTAAAAATTATGCAGAAATTTTCTATAGAAATTTACCAAGCCTGATAGACTGCGAACGTGTTCGTTTTTTTTGTTCTAGAAATTTCAAGATTAAGAATTTTGAATTTTAGAAATAGTGGAATCCTCAGGTTTTAGAAACCCACCTCCTACTTTATGACCAAGAAAAGAACTTTCAGTAAATCCTATTCTGGTTTTGGAAGGTCTAGTAGTAACGTTATGAAAGCGTAAGGTATTCAACAAAGAATGAATTCTGATAACATGTTCATCCCACGTATGATGAAATAAACAGATGTCATCAATGTAAGTGATTAAATCCTCACGATCATTGAACAGTCTACGCATCATGCGAACAAAAGTAGCAGAAGATAGACTATTAAGTAGAGAAACTACAAAGACAGATGATCCACATAGCAAAGAGCATTAAAAATAGTCAAAGTCAAGTCACAAGATGTGTGCATTTCACCCAAGAATGACTTCTAAAATCTATGTGTTGTTGATTTATGCTGCAATTTTAAATCAAGACAATAGTCTCGAAAGTAAACTTCGTTGTCACGCTCCACAACCCTGCATGCATCAATATCTGAATAAAAATAAATAAGTGTATCCCTATCATTGAAACTGTTGAAAGGCAAAAGACGTACACATTTGACGTCAGCAGTAAACTGGAAAAATTCACCCAGTTCCTGCCATGTAGTGCCTGGTGGGTGATTACGCACTAGAACGGTGCGTGAGTCAGCACCTTTAGTCACATGAGAACCATGGACATTTTTGTTTCTCATGCATGTCATATCTTTATTATAAGCTGTATCATACTGGCTGGACTGAGCATGATACATAATCTCATTTGAGGCTATAGGCATGGAGCATGTCGTAGCAGACAGCTTAATAGGCATAGATATGCATTTTCTTCCTGATGTACTGATATTAGTTTGATTAGGTAAGTTTTTATCATCTTTATTAGTACCATTAAGTGTCACACCATGACTCTTATGACCAACTTTTATGTCACTACTGACAACCTCATCTACACTTTTAGCAGTAGATGGACTGTGAGAATGTGACCATGACTTACTCCCAGAAGAGGCTGTAATGTTTTGACCAGAAACACTGGTATCAGAGTGATGTCGAGGGAAGTTGTACCTGCCTTGACATGATATTTTTACTTTTTCAGGTCGTGCTGACCTGTTTTTGTCACATTTAGTACTACCGGCGTGTTGTACAGTAGTTTTATCATAACCAATGTTGGATAATAAATTTTTGTGTAACACCACATCCAGCAAACCATTTACCCTTTTCTATGCTTTAGCAATCTCCAAATCTTTGAATGAAATTTCTTCACTCTGCTTCTTATTTTCCTCTACCAGGTTTACAATTTGACTTCTCTCCTCAATAAGTAACGCCTCACAGTTTACCACATTATCACGAGTCAACATTTCTTGTTGACCCTGCAGGCATGTTAGTTCTTGATTCTTAAGTTCAAGAACTGCCAATGTACTCTCCAACTTTACCTGCAACATGGCTCTCTTTTGAGACTTACCTTTTGAATCTGCTTTTGGCCAAAATACGATCTCATGATGATTTTGCACTGGCGGTGGCTTCTTCAGGAATAGCTGCAATGATGCTACAAGGTGGCAAAATGACCAATACAACATTTAAGTTGCCACTTAATTTATGTCATGGTGATCAAGGTGTTGTGTGTAACATTTCTGAAAAAAAAAGAGCTCCACAATAAAATTGCCACAAAAGTGTTCGCTCATTGTGTGGGATGAGAGCACAATGTCATATACAAGTTCTATTGAAGCCCTAAGTAGGACTTTGAAATATATAAGAGATGGCAATCGAGACATGTGTGGTGTGACCATATTATTTTAAGGCAATTTTAGGCAAACTTTTCCAGTTATCCCAAGAGGTATAAGGTCAGATGAAGTGCATGTGTGGTTAAAAAGATCTGTCATTTGATCTGACGTTAAAAAACTATTCTTGTCTAATAATATACCGGGACGACGATATGTCTCTCTTAGCAGATTCCTTGTTGGAAGTATGAAACGGATACTTGCCTGTACAGGTAGGAAAAATCAGTTTGAATAATACTCAGTATGTATAGTTGTTCACGATACCCAAGCGTTGATTAATTCTGTTTTTCCGGGCATAATAAATTTACGAAGTAAATGTCCATCATGATAACTAAAAAAATTAATATTATTTTAGATCGATTTGACTCTCCTTTTCCGTAAAATGTCTAATAGAGTTTTTAACTCTTTAAATCCTTCAAGGCTATAGTAAGCTTGGAAAGGTACGTTTAAAAGTGGGTGCACCAATCATTTTACTCCGCAGTCCTAGGCCGCCCAAACCGTGTAATGGCACCAGACTGGAAATAACATATTTGAAGAACTACATAACAGAAGGCACCATTCTGAAAGTCTGCTTACCAAGAATCCCTACGATTCCATCCGATCTGTCGTTCAGTTCTAAGAAACTCCAAGTCCCTATGAAAGTCTGTTTTTAAATGACCATTATTATAGCATAAGGTCAATTGCTTCACGTGCCGGCGTCGACTTGAGCGATGAGTGTTTCTCAAATGGGCAACTGTATGTGGCATTTTCCCGAGTTAGCACACTGAACACGTAATCGTGTTGTCACCAAGTGACTAGTACCAATGATGTCTACAAATAAGCCCTCACTTAAATTAGTATTAGAAGCACACATCATCGCAATAATACAATAAAAACCAAGAACAGGTGAACCGTACTAAAACAAATCGCACCAAACCCGACTTGCACCCATTCTGACTTGGACCAGGGCTAAGCTGGGTCTGACGGCTAGTGTATATATATATATATATATATATATATATATATATATATATATATATATATATATATATATATATATATATATATGTGAAAGGGTGGGCGAGATGATGATGATGATTATATTGTGATGTGTGATCACTCTCTTGTCACACTCGCACCGACCCGAACAACAATAAAACTCTTGATTCTAGAGGCAGGGGCTATATTTATTTTTACAACCCATTCAGTGACAAAGCAAACATTAAACAAATAAACTAGCGAACATAACAAAACAAAACAAAACAAAACAAAACACCCAACAGTGCCCGATGCTAATCTGAAGAAGCAAACAAAGCACAGAATAGTTAAAATCATAATATAATACTGAATGAGAAACACCACGCCCTCACCTGTCAAACTGTCCTTCGCCGCCACCTGACACACTCAACTATCACACACACACACACATTCATGCATGTCGTCCAATGCGACTAGTATGGTGTTGTGCATGAGGCTGGCAACCTCACCATGTAACACAGATTGCTACCAAAACCACTACTGCCCGAGCATCTGAATGTTTAATATGAAGGCAAACCACACTGTTGGCCCCATGCTCCCTCAGGAGCGGAGAAGAGAAATATATATCTTGAAGTGAGCCCACGTGCTCTCACAACCATTCCTCACATAACCATAATTAAATAATCATAAAATGGACATAAAATAATATTCAACTATATGTACAACAAATACTCTCAATAACGCGAATAAGCTACTACTTCGTAACCGATCCACATCAGTATTCGTTACTGCATTCTGAAGCATGTCGTATGTGACGACTGGTGCGCCTGGCAACAAGCGTGTCGTATATGACCACTGGTGCGACTGGGAATCTCATCACATGAAACACATCGTTACCGAAACAAATCACTGCCATAGCATATAAATGCTTCATGCAGGCTTCTGTTGGATTCAGCCGCACTGGTGTCGCCCTGCTCCGCAAGGAGCAAACAGCAACATTTATGTCTCAAATGCGCTTTACGCCCAAGGAGTGGCCTCGCGCTCTCCAGAAATCTAAATGACTATTCTCACCTCACAGTAACCCATTAAATATATACAGTAGAATTATGATAAGTAGGCTATCGTGAAATACACTCAATTACTTTTACATTAAAGATATAAAATAATTACTCTTGACTTTAACAAAACTGGCAATAACACGAAAACTATCTCTTTCCTTTACTGGGGAAAATTATCTTAATCTGCTTCCCACCCACGTGTCAATTCACACAATATAAAACTGGCGTCTTCTTTATACAATCACACATGGTGACGCGCCGCCTTTCATGACCACGTGGTTGCCATCCTGATAACAGTCAATATCATCTAAATTAAAGTAAAAAATCGCTTCTCTGTCCAGTTTCATGTATGAAATAGCTCCCTACTAAATTTGCCTTTCTTGGCCGGTCTGATGACTGACATAATTGCTCTTAAACTCTCACATCTGTGATTTGGGCTTTGCGTGCCTAATAAAACCTATCAAACATTATTTTCACTCATCTATCATTTCAAGACTAAATTATAATGTCCTAAAAAGACATTTCCTTTGGAAACACATCTATTTATATCACTCAACATTAAAATAGCCACATCGATATTATTTCCGAATTATATAAAACTAATTCTAATTTAAATTAACTCACGTGTCATGTCTTTGTGTTCTTCTGTGTGGGTACACAGGGCGCCTCGTTTCTCTCTTGTCTGGACTGATACTTTAAGAAGGCCCGCTGCTGGTTCGCTATCTCTTTTTATAGGCACTAGGCTAATCACTCAACTACTGCGCGCTGGGCGTATTAATCTTGGCTACTTAAATATCACACGCGATTATCGCTTTAGGAATAGCGAAAACACAAATAAAACCTACAGCTATTTAATATAACACACGAGTATCAAATATGATTCACAACTATACACCACAATTAATTTCTCAGGCTTTATTATGGCCTAAACATATATCTTCATGAAAACTTTTCACATCCCAGAATGCTTCGCGCACATCGAAAATAATCTGCCTAGAAACAGGTAGGGGGCGGGCGTCTCCTTTTCGGCCCCATCACATATATATATATATATATATATATATATATATATATATATATATATATATATATATATATATATATATATATATATATATATATCATCTCAAAATCCATAAATCTCGTCGTTTGTACGTCAGTCACAACTGTGGTTGCAACTGTGGTTGAAAGTTAGACATTAATTGTATTGTTTCCCTTATAATGTACTCTCCCGAAAATAGTAAAACTCAACGATAAAAAGTCGGTGTAGAACCCAGTTTCATTCCGGAAATGGATTTAACTCATCCTGTTTTAAAAATAACCTTTAAGTGTAAGTTTTTGATTGTTTCTTCAAGACAAAATTGTAATTTAAAGTATTGCAGACGTATTATTATGGATCAAAATGATCATATGGCTACAATACGAGCTGCAGATGCTACGAGGAAGAGACGATCGCGTCAATCACAACGAGCAAGCGAAATTCTAGGAGAAGCAGCAATCGGACGACAACATGAAGCGACACAAAGGCAAGCACTGCCTCAGTCACAACGAGCAAATTAGTCTGCTGAAGGGCATGAATCTCAACGCACTGCAGAAGCTTTTCGCATTCGTCTGTTGAGAGCATCACAACGAGCAAAGGAGACTTCAGTATATAAAGTGGTTGACCTGCTCCAGTATCTGGTCTCCTAAGCATAATATGATGTCTCTCTTCCAGTCTATGATACATCCAGGGTATATAAAGTGGTTGACCTGCTCCAGTAGCTGGTCTCCTAAGCATAATATGATGTCTTTTTCCTCTCGTGAAATCACTATAGTTTTTATTTTGGAGTCGCTGATAACTATCGGTCTCTTCTCTAGTCTTCATTCTAGACTTGCAAAATGTGCTTCTGATTTAGCCATCAGGGTAACATCATTAGTAAATATCAGCTCTGAAATACAGACTTGTCTCATCTTCCACTGAATACTTTCTTGTGATCTCCTTACATGCTTTGATGACATCGTCCATGAGGAGTATGAAAAGATAATGTGACAGAATATCCCCCTGTATTATTCCTTTGGTGGTCCTGAACTCTTCTGATCTATGGTTTGCCGTCCTCACATAATTTCTGCAAGTTTTTCCTTGCCAACAGTCCCAAAGTTTGCTCCAGAGGACTTTGTCAAACGCCTTCTAAAGACCCAAAAAACAAAGAGGCGTTTCATCTTTACACTCTATGGCCTGTTCATTAAGCTTCCTTAGTGTGAAGATAAGGTCCTGAGTACTTCGGTTTGCTCGGAAGCCCCACTGGACCTCATCCATTTGTGGTTCAGCCAGGCATCTGAATCTCTGATTAGCATTCTAGAGTAAATGAAAATCAATGGAATAAAATTTGCTAATGAATTAATAGCTCTTTTAGCACAACATTGTTTTGGTAAATATACTGATATCTTTCAAAGACTTGCCTTGTCAGCTAGCAAAATACACACACACAAACACACACACACACATTCACACACTAAACAGAGAAAACGAACCTATCAATACTCCGTCACCGAATCATTATTTTAGGGAGTTTCGACTTGGGCGACAAAATCTATCAACACTTCAATAATTTTTAGGGCAAAATGGGACATACTGTCACGTGAATGGAAGTAGATGATGCGGGAGTTTAGACTGAGTATGAATGAGTAGTACGAAAATAGACGTGAATAGAGTCACTAATGTAAAATAGGGAGTGAAGTTTGACTTCTGGAGAGACGAGATATGAAGTATGCCTTATTCCAGCCACACTCAAGATAATGTTTAGAATGTCATTTAAAAGGGGGCATATACACCCAGAAATAGACAAAAAAGGTTATTTTTGATTTGCATATAATAATTGTGTTTTAAATATTTATAAGCCTTTTTACTTCGATATTCTTTTTGAATTATGTGTTTATCTGTAATAGTTTATGAGTTATCAATGTTCAAAGAGATCAGATAAGTGTTTTAACATTTTAAAAACTAAACTTTAACGAAAACAGGGCCTGCGATTCACAGTTCCGGTGATATTTTCTACAATTTTAAAGCTATAGCTTTCAAATTTTGCACACTTATAGCCCATGTTATCCTTTATGGCATGAATCTCCACTTTTTTCTTACATTGTATAGAAACAGAGATATTGCTATACAAACTTCTAAATTTGTACTATTTAAAAGGGTCATATTGCAAGAGCCATATCTACAAAGCTCATTGAGGTAGACATTTTTGGGTGGTTCACGCCATAGGTAGGGATGTTATGCACATCATCTGCTGGTTTGGCATTCTTTGCACTTTTTATGTGAGTGAAATTCATTCCCAGGCGCACTGGGGGTTTCCCTTACATTTTTTTTCATCACTTTATGTTAATTAATTATTTTCACATAAAACATTAAAATTTATAAAGTAAATTTTGTTCATCATAAAATATAATATCTCTTGTAACATGTGGCCAAATTTTATGTCAACAAGTTCGTTAGTTTTATTTTCTGTTAATTTTTTAAAAAGATAACCCATTTTTGGAAATCTACCACATTAAGGACAAAGCAGTTAACATTAAGTGACAGAAAGAAAGTGAACTCTGACCGATTAGAACATATAAGTATATTTATTTATTTATTTATTTTTTTTTTTCCTATAACCAGCGGCACTCGAGCTTTCCAGCTCTTTCGGCCCAATGACATGTCATTGCGAGGCTGGGGGGTCAGTGGACTTTCCTTCCAACCCGGTCAGGAGCTTCGCTCCTTCCCATCTACACGGGATTTATGTGCAGGAGCCGTTCAGGTTATTCAGTCAAATTTCCGGTCGTAAACATTTCTTCAAACGCCGACGGCCGGGTTCGAACCATGAACACCTGGTCGCCAGTACAACGTCGTAGCCATTACACCAGCGCGGCTCCCAAGTATATTTATTAAGTAAATTCACACATACACACACACAAAGAAAAAAACTAAAATTACACCGAAGCTCGCTAGAAGTAAAAACAAAGAGACAATTGGCGAGCTATCACAATAAGAGAGGCCCATGTCAAAAATAATTCCTTTACGCAGTCAACTTCACATGAATACCGGTGTCTAACTATCAGGGGTAAACGCCCAGTCCTCTTGATTGAAGACGATTGATTCTGGGTTGTCAATAATCCAATAAGGTAGTCACCTGGTTGGCAAGGAAATCGCTGTATAACCCCACCTAATTTGGGGATCTAAGACGATGGAGGTAAGCTCTCTCTCTCTCTCTCTCTCTCTCTCTCTCTCTCTCTCTCTCTCTCTCTCTCTCTCTCTCTCTCTCTGCATTTACTTTGTACTAAATCAATTTGCTTTCAAATGCCTTAAGCTTGTGGCGATAATAGCGGGTGAAGGAGATTTAATGAGTGCTGTGACAATTCCACCGCTGATTTATCCCGACACTAACTTCTGCTAGGAAACGAGTACCTTGAACCACCAGACAGGTAACTGATTAATTATCTCTGACGTTATATCAGTATATGCCGACGTAGTAGATGTTAATGTTTGGCAGTGTGTGCCCAGTGAGGGGATGGGAAAGGAAGATCTGGCAGTCTTTTCCTTAATAACAAGGAACTGAACGAAGCATGAATATGCTGTCATATATACTGGAATAATGAGTAATTGCACGTAACTGCAACATATGTGGTATTATGTAATACTGGAAGCAGGATACATGTTATCAACAGTCTATTAATAATACGTATCGGACACCTCTATTTATTCAGTCACACACACACACACACAAAATCAAAAACAAACTCTCAACCTCTCTTTCACTCCCCCACGTCTTGTTTTATTTACCCGCAGGTATCAGACTCCAGAGTTAAGTCCCTTCCCCTTCTCGATTAAAAGTCTTCCGTCGCTTGCGTTTTGCGTGATGTAGTACGCAGGCTGAACATGAAGAGACCCCTATAAATCTGAGGTCACAGCTGTTGGCCAAATTATTTCATACACACAGTTTACGAGCCAGATAGTAATATTTGAAAGCAATTTAAAGTTCTACACTCATCCCAGGGAAATTAAATGTTTCTCGATAGATAATTACTCAAGAGGAGCAGATGTGGTATCAGATCACCATCTTCTGTTAGCTAAAACAAAATTAAAACTCAAGACATTTAAAACAGAACATAGCTATAGACAACAGTATAATGTGAGATATCTAAGAAATGAGGAATAAGAGATCACAGAATCCAACAAATACCAAGTACTCCAACAGCTGGAATATGAAGCAGATACGGAAGACCACTGGCAACAAGTAAAAAATACAAGTATATGGAACGAGACATGTGAAGAAGTACTGAGAAAAAGAGAACATCAGCACAAAGCATGGATAACAACAGAAACAATTAGCAAGATAGAAGACAGGAAAACAAGAAAGCAGATTTAAACAGAAGCAAAACTAGAAGCTCCTAAGCCAAGGCTCATGAAGTGCAAACAAAGAAGTAAGAAGAAACATCAAAAGAGACAAGTGGAAGTATATTGAAGAGTTGGCAAGTGTCACGGAGTGTTTTGAGGGTATTTTGCATGTATGAATGTTCCCATGCTCCAGCGGGATTTTATTAGTCATTTGAGTTGTTGTGAGTTGGGAATGCTTGCCTTGTAATAATTTAGCTACAAGCAATGTTGTGAGCAGAAATCAAGACAAGCTGCTAGCTATAGTTATGCGTGAATGAAGCTCTGTGAAGTGTGGAAGGTTTTAACGTGTCTGGTGAATACGAATGAAAGGGGTCAGTCAGAGAGAGATGTGTGTTGAGTCAGTAGTGTGTTGAGTTAGTAGAGAGTTGAGTCAGTAGAGAGCAGACAGGAGACAGCGAAGAGCGTAGAGAAGAGAAGGGTGGATGTCTATAGTAGTGCGCGAGTAGAGGGCCATAGTTGTGCAGTGGATTTATGTAGTAGCCTATTTTGTGGCTGTAGTTATTCCGAGGATCAGAGTGATCGTAGATTACTCAGGATTTGTTATGTTTCCAATATTTGTAATGGCCCAGCGCCCATTGTGACTTATTTGTGATATTGTATATTCACGGAGATTGATATGGTTGTTGGAGTTGGTGTATTACTCCTTAGACAGTGAGCTAGGACGAGTGGTGTATAAGTGTTGTCTGATCTTCTACATCCACCCACATAAACTCTACCCGTCACACTCACATTGAGCGTCATGACCTCTGACTTCTTTAGATTGATGTTCAAGCCCACCTGCTGGCTATACCTATTAAGTCTATCCGTTTTTTCCTGGATGTGTTGATGTGAATGTGCTAATAGTGCAATGTCATCTGCATATTCCAGATCTTCCAATGTAGAAAATGTAGTCCATCTTATTCCTCTTGGACTGCCCTCTGTTGTCTGCCGCATCACCCAGTCTATGATTGTTAAAAATAGAGTGGTTGACAAGGGGCATCCATGTCGTACTCCTGTCTTCACCTCAAAGGTTAGGTTGCTCTGCTTAACGCTACACTTAAAGTTGGCATATAGGCTTTTTATGATTGACACTATGCAGCTTAGATTTCCATAAGCCCTCACTATTTTCCATAAACTGTCTCTATGTATACTGTCAAAAGCCTTTTCAAAATCAACGAAATTAATGTATAGCTTTGCCATTCTGAGCACTGCTCTATAATGTTCCTGAGGGTAAATATATGATCTACACATCTTCTGTTCTTTCTAAATCCTGCTTGTTCTTTCCTCAGTTTGTGATCTACTACTTTTGAAATTCTCTGTATAATTATCCTGCCTAGTAATTTGCTGGGAACTGAGAGAAGAGTGATTCCTCTCCAATTATTGCAGTCTGCAAGATCTCCCTTCTTGAGCACTTTGACAATTATTCCTTTTTTGCACTCCGTTGCTGTTGTCCCTGTTTTCCAGACTTGTGCAAATAGTGGTTCTAATAGTTTTTCTGCTAACTCAGGGTCATTCTTAAATAGCTCTGCATTTAAGTTATCATGGCCAGGAGCTTTTCCATTCTTTAACCCTTTGATTGCTGTGATGATTTCTTCTTTTCGTGGAATGTCTGTATTAACATCTAGATCGTTTTCAGCCTCAGGAACATTCAATTGTCTCTCTGGTGGTTCCTTGTTCAGAGTTTCTCTGAAATGCTCTGCCCATCTTGTTTCCTGTGCCTCTGCTATCGCGATGAGATTTCCTTGCTTATCTTTTACTAATGTAATATTGTTTGCACCTCGTTTTCCGCTGATGAATTTAGTTATTTTGTATACTGTGCTTTGTTCATTTCTCAGTGCTGCCTCTTCTGCCTCTCTTGCAAGATCATCTAGGCAATTCCTTTAATTGGCTCGGGTTTGGCGTTTAACTTCCTTGTCCAGCTGACTGTACTGTTCGCTATATCTATTTTCTTTCTTTTCATTTCCTTTCTCATCGTTATGGTGTTTAAAGTTTCTGGTGTTATCCAGTCTTGCTTCTTCCTTTCCTGGAATCCCAAGCATCATTTGCTGCTTTCCTTACATATTGTTGAAATGGTGCTGAAATTCTGGTCTATATCATCAGTCAATGTCTTTTCCTGACTTTTGGCAAATTGATATCGTTTCTTTATATCTATCGCAAAAGCTTTTCTGGTAAGGGGGTCCTTCAATTTGCTGATGTCAAACCTTTTCTGTGTAGTTACAGTTGGTCCAGCCGATCTTCGTTTCACTTTCAGTTGTGCTACTACTAAATGGTGATCACTTCTCAAATCAGCACCTCTTCTTACCCTCACATCCTGTAATGCATGTCTCCATCTACCATTAATCATGATGTGATCTATCTGGTTTCTGTCCCGACCATTTGGTCATTCCAAAGTTAATTTGTGAATTTCCTTGTGTGGGAAAAGTGTTCCTCTAATGACCAGGTTGTTAATGCTACAAAAACTTATTAATTTATCCCCATTTTCATTTGCTGTTCTGCTGCCGCATTTTCCCATTACTCTTTCATTATATGTATTGTGTGTTTCAACTTTCGCATTGAGGTCTCCCATTACTATTATAAGATCATATCTAGGTGTGTCTTCCATTTCTTTCTGCAGTTGTTGATAGAATTCATCCTTGACCTCTTCATCGCTGTCATTCGTTGGTGCGTAGCATTGTATTATGTAGTGTTGATGAATCTCTCTCAATCTCATTCTTATCAGTCTGTTTTTGATGGGTTTCCATTCCAGCAATGTCCTTTCTATTCCTTTCTGTAGAATAATGGCTACACCTTCATTGCGCTGTCCATCCTCTCTTCCAGAGTAAAGTACTGTTTCTCCTGTTGCTGTTTTAACTTTTCCTGCCCCTGTTCATCTGCTCTTGCTTATCTCTAGAATGTGTACTTTATAGTTTCTCATTTCTGCTGTGACCTGTTTTAGTTTTCCCGTCTCGTTATTGTCCTGACATTCCAAAATCCTATTCTTGTTTCACGTTTTGCGGTAAGGACGTCCGTTTTCGTGTCATTGGCTTCCTTTCGGCGTTTACCACTGACAGTCATACAAGCTTCAGACTCCGGATGTCCGTCCCGCAGTAAAGTTTGTTCATTTGTTGTCGTTTCCGTAGCTTAATTTCTTTTTACATAGACAGGGGTGTCAGTCCTATGCTAAAAACCCCAACCTGGAGGACCAGGGTGTCTGCTTTAGTCTGACCCCTGCCCGCGCAAACCCGTCCAGCTTGGTAGAACCTTCCAGGAGTAAAACTCCCGCTGGCATAACTCTGGGGGTGATCAGTGTACGCAAGCCGCCATACCTCGACACGGTATTGACACCAGTGATGGAATACAGGCAGAATATTTGTTTCTCTGGGACTAGAGAAATTGTCTTCCTAGCTATACAAACTCCACGCCAGAAAGTCACAGTTAATATAATAAATAGACGTCAAAATTAATAGCATAGACTTACATACCGGAAAGATTGGATTTTAAGTCCCTGCAGAGCAGGGGTTCGCGGGCTGAGGTACTCCTACCACATGAGGATACGCCAAGCATCTCACAGAGGAGTTGCGCAAGATATTTGGTAAATAACTACAACAGTGCAGTGGTGTTGATTCTGAGCAACGATAACATCTAAAAATAAACTTGTCTAAGGTCGTGTTTATCTATAACGACTGTTCCTCCCCCCTCCCCTGTAACTTTGTAATATTTATGCCCGTACGTATAAATAAGAGCGCTTGCAGTAAAAAAATTTGTCTGGGATGGCTTTTGTATTTTTATACAGTATGGAAAATCAGGATGGGGCTTCTCGGCTAGAATTAAGGGCATGATCGTCGCTGGACATAGCGGGGCCTACATGACAACAACCTCCAACATGAGAATGGAGGTAGAGGCAGCTACTACTGCTTTAAGGTGGTTGTCTGAAACTTCATTCAAAAGAGCAGTTATTGTGTCAGACCCTCAGTCCATGCTTCGTAAGATCCAAAATGGATGGCTACAGCATAAATGGAAAACCTTAAATTAATATGAAACAAATATAAAGGTATGTTATCAGGCACTCGCAGGAAATAAAGAAGTAGAACACCAGACAACAGAAAAACAACAGACATGAGTGGTTTACCCAGGATTTGAACACTGGACCTTCCGTGCGACAACCCCGTAATAAATGAATGGAAAACCTCCATAGCAGCCTCAAATCTTCAGGAACTGGTGTGAATCTACTGTCCTGGTCATGCAGGGGTACGCGGCAATGAAAGAGCTGATATACTATCGTGAAGAGCACCTATAATTGGTGCGTTGGATATGGATGAGATACTGAAGACAATTAACGATAGCCTGTTAAAGAATGACACTGCAATGGATAAATCATCACGGCTGAGATTGCTGGAGTTTGGTAGTAGGCGTAGGATAGGCAGGAATGAACGGATGAGAGGATTCATCCGGTGTATGTACAATCAGCGCGCAACATGAACTATTAGTATTCATACCCTTCGACATTTGCTGAAGGAGACTGGGCACCTATGGATTTGCCCGGAATGCAATGATATTGATTCTGAACAACAATAACAATACAGTATATTCATGATTTGATGACGAGCACTTTTCACATTTTGGTGCGCAAATCTACGAACAGATACCTTTTTTACAGTTTAAAGTAACATTGGAGAGCGATAGATCACATAAGTATTCACTACATTATAACTTGTATCGAGTGGAAGTGTTTTAAAAACATGTAAAGATAAAGTACAATAAAAACACTTAAGTGTTACAGAATTTAATAACCGAACAATTTCATAATAAGCAATATTCATCTTATATTATTTAGTACGTTAGCTGAAAATAGTGAACGCTTTGCAGTATACGTTTCATTTAATTTAATATTTGTTTTTTTAATTGTGTTGTTGGCCTTGAAATAGGGAAAAAATATAATGCTACTTCTCCTTACAAACAGTGACAAGGCGTAAAGAAATCTTTCGCATGTGACCAGTGTTTGTGATTTTCTTCGGTTGTTTCTTCTCTCTCTTTTATGTTGTTGATATTTCTTAGTTCATCATCAAGCTTTTGTAGTTCTTCAGTTCAACATGGTTTGTAATTCTGTCTTGGCTCTCTTCTAATAGACGCAGTGGCTGCTTGCTGATTCGTTTTGTTTAGGCTTTCAACATATTTTTTAAACTGATGTGTGCGTGAGTGTGTACGTATGTTAATACTTTTACAGAACCTGTATGTCGGTCTTTGTGTTAATACAACAGTGAAATAATGTTATTTGTGTTAGACAAGAAAAAAAATTTACGTAAAAGTCATAACAACAGGAATAATAAACATGGACATAAAGAAAATTAAAGATGGAAATTGTAAGTTTAAAAAAAAACAAAAAAACAAAAAACGAATAAACTGTTTCGAGAATATTTCTGATATCTTTCGTAATATAGGACAACAATGACTGATGTAACTGTGTTTGTGAAAGATGTTGTTGTTGTTGGCTTTTGCTGCCTATAGTATTCTCTACATTCATTTCTACATTGCTATGTTTTGCAGGCAAGCCCAAATATAACATAACTTGTGGTCCAGTTATAATTCTAGTAGTAAAACAAGAGAGAGGTAAGTCTGATGTCATGAACGATCGAATAAACAGTAATATCAGAGAAGATGACTGTGCAAGCTAGACCTGGACAGGCATACGCTTTTATCCATCCAGTGATACTGTGATTGAACTGCCAGACGCTCTCTCGCACTAACAACTCACGCAGAACATGGAAAAGATATTGCCGTAGGCTCCATATATTGTCTGCCATGTTTGAAATACAGAATTTTCAAGAGATTAATACGAGCACTTTTCGGATCTGACAGAACATTTTCTTGTGAAAGTAGGATTATTGGCCAGATATTAGGATTACGTAACTGTGAGCAATTATGTGTTTAATACTATACAAACTGGATCAAATTCCTTATTTGAAAACTAATTTAGTATATACACATAGACTAATCTAAATACATAGCAAATACCATAATTAATTAAATAAGTAACATCATGTTTCATATTTTATAGAATAGCACGGACTATTTTGACATTGTAATATAAAATGTATAAACCCTTTGCTAAATGTATTTTATGTTTATTATCCATATAATTTCCTGAGGCTTAACAAAATGCAGATGATCTGTCATGAAGAATCTATATTTATTTCGTGAGTGACTCATGTCTGTTAGTATGTTATATAGTGTTATCATTATCTTATGTGTGAGTAGTGTGTGTTTGATTTCCACATCATAATTTTTTATGCAGTTATCCTTTTAACTGATTCCGTACGTAATTATTTTCAGCTCTGGACGGAATTATTTTTAAGCCCCAAAAATTTACACATACATAATTTACGTTTACTGACAATGTGTGTCTAATCATGAGTTAAGTATATCATATTATATATCAAATTAAAGTACATTGGATGAACAATATAAATCCATATGCCTTTCTGGCTAATTTTATGTTATGTTTATGTTATAACAGATAATATGTACACGGAAAAAGATAACTTGAAATTTTGAACAAAAATTTTCGACTTACGTAAGGCTTGTAACATAAATTGTTATCACAATACAGTTTCACTGCTCTCTTTGTGCAGGTAATCCATTTAGAAACACAGAAAAAGTAAGAAAGTTATGGTTGATCACACAGTTTGTTTACTGCTCACATATTAGTAACATATCCTGTGTGTTTTCGGCCATTATGGCGATACGACAAAACACGATTAAAGATGAAGATAAATGTGAAAAAATCCCTTCAAACGCAAATAAAAGACGTTGAAGCTTGTTGAAATTTGCCCAGTTTTCTGTTTACTTCCGTTCGAGATAAATTCTGGGCAGTATAAAATATCAGAATAGAAAGAAACAACGAAATAAATCAGCGTCTTTTAAAAGATCTTGCGGCCACAGCGGTCGGCCATTGCGTCTTTTAATAGATCTTACGTACGGAATCAGTTTAAACTATTGCCTTTGTAGGAAAAGATCACAAACAACAACAAACATTCAAAATAAAATTTTCAGTACTCCGTCTCGTAATAATTATTTTAGGGCTCATCGACCCGGGCGAATACTCGGCCAGCGTTTCAATAATTCTTTGTGCAACATGGGACACACGACCCGATCAAACTGTTTTTTAACCGTCAGCAGTGATGGTTAATATATATTGTATTGTATATGGTACAACATGAGACAAATGCTAACATCTAAACAGTTAACTCATAAATTAAAACTGAGAATCATTAAGTGTTATATATATTCTTCACTGCTGTAGGGTGGTGAACCATAGACAATTAATAAGCAGTTGGAGAACAGAACTGAAGATCTCTAGATGTGGATATATAGAAGAATGGGGCGCATCTCATGGACAGAGAAGAAAACAAATAAAGAGGTCATAGAAAACCTAGGTATGGAAAGAGAGCTAATGAAGGAGATTAGAATTTGGCAGCTAAAATATTTTGGCCACATAAAGAGGCATACCACCTTGTAGAAGTCCATAATAGAAGGGACAGTCAAAGGCAAACGAGAGTTGAACGCTTGTGTGCTTGTATATAGATACTAAAAATAATAATAATACTCATAGCCGCTTCAGACATAACTGACTATGGGAATGCGCCCCTGAGGTGACAGCCCTCGGCTGTTTTTTTTCCTGGTGTTTCTTTCGATGTTTTTTTTATCTCTTCTGCTTGCTGTGAGAGCTTCTTTTCGCCCAATCTTAGGTGGCGCCATAGGTAGTAGCGCCACTTAGTGCGATCGGCAGCTTCATCCTTCCAGGTTGTTGGATTTATGTCCAGTGCCCTCATGTCTCTCTTGCACACATCGTTCAATCTCAGCTGCGGTCGGGAAACTGTTCTTTTGCAATCTGCCAGCTGTCGGTAGACGATATCATTTGGGATACGACCATCTTCCATGCCACAGATATAGCCAAGCCAGAGTAGTCTCCGCTGCCTAATCAGTGTATACATGCTTTGAAGGCCAGCACGTGACAACATCTCGACATTTGTCACTTCGTCCTTAAACGAACTACCTAAGATATGGCTTAGACACCGTGGAGGGAAGGTATTGAGTCTTATTTCTTGCTTAGCATAGGTTGTGCATATCTCGCTGCCATATAGAAATGTGCAGTATTAACAACCTGGTCATTGGAGGAACACTTTTTCCACACAAGGAAGTGCACAAGTTAACATGGGAATCACCAAACGGAAGAGACAGAAACCAGATAGACCACATAATGATCAATGTCAGATGGAGACATGCACTACAAGACGAGAAAGTAAGAAGAGGCGCAGATGTGGGAAGTGATCATCACCTAGTAGTAGCAAGACTAAAAGTGAAACTCAGAGCTGCTTGACCAGTTGCAGTCAAACAGAAAAGATACAACATCACGAAACTGAAGGATCCCCTAACCAGAAAAGCTTTTGTGGTCGACGTAAAGAGAAGATATGAGATTATCAAAAGCCAGGAAAGAACAGAGACCGATGATGTTGACCAGAGATTCAACAACATCTCAACAATATACAAGGAAAGCAGCAAGTCATGCTTGGGATTTCAGCAAAGAAAGAGCCAAGACTGAATAACACCAGAAACTTTAAACACCATAACGATGAGAAAGGAAAGGAAAAGAAAGAAAACAGAAGCGAAGTCTCCCAGGATAAAGCAACTATATAGCGAACAGTACAGTCAGCTGGACAAGGAAGTTAAACGCCAAACCCGAGCCAACAAAGGAAATGTCTAGACCATCTTGCAAGACAGGCAGAAGAGGCAGCTTTGAGATATGAACAAAGCACAGTATACAAAATAACTAAATTCATCAGCGGAAAACGAGGTGCAAACAATATTACATTAGTAAGAGATAAGCAAGGAAATCTCATCACGACAAGGAACCACCAGAAAGACAATTGAATGTTCCTGAGGCTGAAAACGATCTAGATGTTAATACAGACATTCCACGAAAAGAAGAAATCATCACAGCAATCAAAGGGTTAAAGAATGGAAAAGCTCCTGGCCATGATAACTTAAATGCAGAGCTATTTAAGACAGACCCTGAGCTAGCAACAGAACTATTAGAACCACTATTTGCACAAGTCTGGAAAACAGGGACAACACCAACGGAGTGGAACAAAGGAATAATTGTCAAATTGCCCAAGAAGGGAGATCTTGCAGGCTGCAATAATTGGAGAGGAATCACTCTTCTCTCAGTTCCCAGCAAAATAATAGGCAGGATAATTATACAGAGAATTTCAAAAGCAGTAGACCACAAACTGAGGAAAGAACAAGCAGGATATAGAAATAACAGAAGATGTGTAGATCATATATTTACCCTCAGGAACATTATAGAGCAGTGCTCAGAATGGCAAAGACAGCTTGATACAGACGTGTGGATACAGGACTGTTGATACATAGGTGTCTGTACGGGGGTTCGGGTTCATACAATTATTAAGAGTCAATTAATATATTATTTTTGTCGGTATCGTAATCGTTGATACTCAGTTTGGTTCTTTGCGAATCTTCTCTTAGTAAACAAGTTACCGTAGTTTTCTTCGTAGAAGATCTTATTCTGCATCAATGCGAATAAACAATCAATAAAACATGGCATAAAGAGACGACCTTCAAATTAATGATGAGTCTGGTAAGTCCTTCGATTTGAGTCCATTATACAATCATTTATTCTGACAATACAGACGAAGACAGTGTACGAATAGTCAGTATCATAAGAAAATACATCTTGCATTATTCAAATTAAAATACATGGTACTGTAAATCTTCCAGTCAATTAGTAGACATCAGAACATCAAGGCGATGTACGCGCTCTGCTGTAATCCAGTTAGACGCTAATGAAACGCCCGTGTTTTGACGAATATATATATATATATATATATATATAGATCTCACTGATCAAAGATCCTTCCGTCCACTCCATTAACAAAAATATGGACCGACCCTGCGTCCATAAAAATCAATTATATTTCGGCAATGTATAGCCTAACTCTGGAAGGATTCAAAAACGCGTCTTCATGGCGTGACGGTCAAGTAATAAAGGGTGCCCTACATTCGTCACTAAGCGTGACCATCTCAACGCTCACACGTCACAATCCGACCGTGCGGATTGTGTTCACTAAACCATGAAGTATAACAATCATTCTACATTAAATTTCTTACCATCAAAATGCGAACTGCCAACTATAGCAGACGACATGGTTCAACCTGTCGTTACAATTCCCTACCCGACGGGGGAAAAAAATCTATTAGATAGATTTTTTAATGAAATATTTTAATCAATCATCTCAAAAATTTAACAAAAACCCGACATATGGCCTACGATGTTCTGACTAGAACAGTGTTGTGGTCATGTCGATATTATACTACTCATGTAATATACTACCAGTCATGTTATACATGGATATTATATTACCCAAAGGAGTGTCGACTGTCGCTAAATAATTATCTACTTAAGTCTGTCTTGACTAAATAATGAAGTGTTATGTAAAGAAAATTATTCTAACTAATTAAAATTGAATTAATTAATCATAGTATGTGTGTATGATATCAATTAATTAACATCTAATTAAATAAACTGAAAGATAGTGTCATAATAAAAGAAATGAGAAGTAAGGACAAGTAAAGTAAAGAAAAGAATAAAGTATAAACTTAATTAGTGAGGTGTGCATAAATTTAACCATGTGTGTAGAAGAAATACTAACTAAGTAATTTAAGTAATTTAATTAACTACTAAATAATAATAATAATACATATTGAATGAACGTTGAGTTCCATTGGAGGAAAAAGTTAATAAATTTCCACTGTGTTCTTTGAACTATTATAGCATTCATTTAGTTAGTTCGATTCCTGTTTCACAATGATGGCAATTTGATTCGAATATTCTTCTTGATTGCATCGTACCGAGTTGGAGGGCGGGTGGACACAAACCAAAGTCCAAACGTTGAGAACGAAATCTCGACATATGTCTATCGGCTATAGTCATTTAGTTTGAAGAATGTGCATATAAGTTATATGAGTGCACATTATTTGCTGAGTTATTATTGTGCATGTAGTTGAAAACAAACGTACGCAATCATTTGAAAATTATGTATTGTTCAATATTTTTGTTAAATTATGGACCATCGTTACTCTAGGTAAGAATTTCGGTATCATAAAGCGTTGTATGTCCCAGGAGAACTTGACGTCCAGAATTGTAGATTCTGACAGTTCTGCTCGTCTGGATCATAACATGTCATCTGTTGTCGATAATAAATAGCAAGTCGTCATATTCTTCGATATTGAGTTGTACCCAAACGATTACTTGAACTTGAAATGATACCAATATCGAAGTCGAACCTGTCTGCCTCTGAACGGAGAATAAATATTCGTGTAAAATTTAGTAGTACATGTTAACCTCAAATTTAGGAGGTACTTAATAAAAAGATTCCCTAGAAATTTAGAGGACGCTTATTTATTCCATGCCACTTTCATAGCCATGTCCTTTTTCAAGACAAATCGACGATATACAAACTTATGCTGCATTGGCTGAGCATAGTTAGAATAATCAACCACGTTACTGTCTACTTAGGCATGGTAAAATCACATAAAGACAGACACCATGTGTACCCCAAGAAAAATCACTAACCAATCTATATAGATGAGAATAGATGACTATGAGAGACAACAACTGATGACTGCGTATGCTGAGTCATCAAGAATGTGACAAACAGTGTTACTGTAACTTGTTACACTAGTCAACAACCAAAATGTACCAGAAATGAAAATAGCTGATCTTAACTAATTTTGGTGTGCTGAAAACGAAAATGACATTAAAAAATGTTGATTGGCTCTAGTTTTCAAGATATATGCTACTAGTTTATTTAATTATGGTCAATTTATATATATGACGCAACTGTTGTGGGCGATTGCATAATTTTTTTCTAATGACCAATAAAAATGTAACTAGAAGTTGATGATGCAATCCTACCTATGATTACATCACCTTTGTGTATAAATATCTTATCTCTGATAAAATTTTGCCATTAGTTAGTGCATTTGTTCTTATCAAAAGTATCGTAGTTAGAAATGCCTAGGACATGTGTGAACAGTGCTAATAATTTCTGTTATATATGTGGTGAGGTGACATTTCTATCACAAAAACGAAATATAACTAAAGTGATTAAGAAGGCCTTGTGTTTTGTTTGTATTTTTGAAGTTTGTATTTTGGCTGCAGAATAGGAGATCAAGATAAGAGCTGGGCGCCACACATATGCTGCAATACACATGCAGCACATCTTAAACTGTGGTTGACTGGCAAAAGGCAAGCTATGCCTTTTGCAGTCCCAATGATTTGGAGAGAGCCCACTGATCATCTCAACAACTGTTACTTTTGCATGGTCCCTCCAATTGGGAAAGGCATATCAAAGAAGAAAAAATGGACTCTGGAATATCCAAACATCCCCTCTGCAATACGTCCGGTACCACATGGCGATGACCTACCAGTTTCCAAAATGCCAGAATCATTTTCAGCTGCTTCCACTGATGAAGAAGAGGACATTGGTGGTCCTGAACCATCAACCTCAAGCGACCCAGATTTTGAGCAAACTACATCCACTAAACCACACTTAATAACCTTAGGTGAACTGAATGATCTTGTAAGAGATCTGAATTTACCGAAGAACAAGGCGGAGCTTTTGGGTTCCAGATTGCAACAGTGGAATCTCCTGGCAGAAGATGTTACAATTTCTGTGTATAGGAACCGCCAGAAGCGCTTATTACATTATTTTTCAAAGAGAGTGATCTTTCTGCGTGCCACAACATTTCTGGCAGCCCTCAAAATCAATTACATACCGGAAGAGTGGAGGCTTTTCATTGATTCATCCAAGACGAGTCTTAAAGCTGTTTTGTTGAATAATGGTAATGTGTTACCGTCAATTCCAGTTGGTCACGCAGTTCATATGAAAGAAACATGAAAACATTAAGCAGCTTTTGAAGTGTATAAACTACGATCATCATCATTGGTCACTTTGCGGTGACTTAAAAGTGGTCGCCCTTTTGCTTGGACTACAGGGTGGATACACCAAGTACTGTTGCTTTCTCTGTGAGTGGGATAGCCGTGCACGAAGTGACCATTACATCAGAAGACATTGGCCAATCAGGCAGTCATTGCAGCCTGGCAGTAAGAACATTGAGAACCCAGCACTTGTCGACACCACTGTCTTTGAAAATTCATTTTCTGGATTATCATCTGGATTTCTTTACGTCAAACTGTGGAGCGGTCAGTGATGAGCATGGTGAACGATTTCACCAGGACATTGCTGCTATGAAGACAAGGTATCAAGGCAATTGGAGCCCTTCAATGCTTGCTGATTACTGTTGGACTGTGACAAGAGACACCTCATCGATTGACTGCAAGAAGCAAGCAAAGAGAGCTCGAACAGCGACTGAATAATGACGGAATAGGTTCAAATGTGCCTTTTTAAAACATGATATGTGAACTTTAAATAATGTTTTTTATTTTTTCTATCATTTTATGTTGAAATATCAATTAATTGAGTATGTAACCACAATTTTTATAATGCTAAAGTAGAAAGACTAGCTGTTCACCCCAGAGAATTAAACAAGCATACATTATTTGTATTACTGTAATGTAAATTCATCATTAAAAAAAACCCAGAGCCAATTGGTGAATTTCATTATGATATTTGAAATCAGCATGTCAAAATCAATAAGAAATGGTATATTTAATTTCTGGTACAAATAACTTTTGAAAATTTGTTGACTAGTGTTATCTGCCTGACGCAGAATCAGGTACTAATTGTAAATTTAGCAAATGGTGATGAAAGTATGCACCATTATAATGCTCGATAACCACTCGAGCATCCCTATTGGTCCTAAATGTTACAAAAGCCTCACCGTACCTGCTATTGGTAGGTGGCAACAGACGCACAAACCTAACGTCTGCCGCGTACTTAAAGAAATTACCAAGTGCCTGCCATGTAGTATCTTGTGGTAGATTGCGCACTAACACAGTGCGAGAATATGCACTTTTCCCAATATATGTAGTATCATTATCACTAACATGGGAAAATAATTGATGTGCAACCTTATTTGCATGAGGTACATTGCAATGTATGTCCCTCATGTAAGTATTATTCTTTCTATATACTGGATTCTTATGTTGGGCCTGAGTATGATGACCCTTATCCTGTAATGGTATATTTGTAGCACGTGTAGTCGTAAACGGATCAGAAGAACGACCTACATTCTTTTGGTTCAATGTGCTGGTATTAATTTTATTTGGTATTTTCCCATTACTCTTGATTCCAACAATATTTTTCAACACATTACTCATCTTAGTAGAATCCCTTACACTGTTGACAATGTTAACAATTTGCTTAGGATCAGTTGTCGGCTGATCCTGTCGCCAAGACTTATTGTCTGAATCGGCAGTATTCTTCTTTCGAGGAAAGGTATATCTCCCCCGGAATGATTTCTTAATATTAAATTGTTGTGTTGAAACCTTAATGTCGTCCTTAGTACTTGAAACATGTCGTATAATAGGTCTATCATACCTGCTTTTGGACAATATATTGTTGTCCAATATCATATCCAGCAGACCATCAATTCTCTTTTTTGAATTAGTAATTTCACCATTTAGCTGTGAGATTTCCTCACTTTGCTTGACCTGGATTTGTTTTAATTCAATATTGTCATTTACCTCACCCTGCAGTAATGATTTTGATGTAGTCAATTGGTCCTCATACTTACTTTCGTGTTGAACATGTGGATGTTCATCGTCATGAGTTACTGTCTCCTCGTTCTGAGTTAACTCCAATTGACTCACTTCCAACCTCAAGTCATTAAGCTGAGCAGCATGAGACTGGGTCTCTATATGTACTCTCTTTTCTATGTTTTTTTCTATTTTTGCTCTCCTCTGTCGTGCTATTTTCTTTAATTTTTTCTTTTGTTCTACCAACACATGTGGCAGTAATCGAGCTACTTCTGAAGTAAGCTCTTGAATCTTATCACATTGTGTGATAGTTTCTAGTTGTAAAGCTACATTTGTCTGATCAAGTGATTTCAGTCGCTCAACCTCAGATAACAACGACTGAATGTGTGCACTCTGTGCATGAAGTTTTCTTTGGTAAGCTGCGGCATTATCTTGTGAAATTTTCAATGCAAGTTCCTTAACCTCAGACTCCAAAGCTTTATTTTTTTCCATGGTGGATTATAATGCGGCTTCTAATTATTTCTTCTGACTAAGACATTTAGTAATATCTACTATCAACACCGACACTTTATTATTCAACCCAGCAATTTCAAAATCCATTGCTGACAGCTTCTTCTCATATTCCTATTTTTGCTGTATCAGCTCATTAGTAAGGGTAGTCTCCCTATCCTTATGCCTCGTTATTGTTTCCTTCAACGCAATACTACTACATTCCTGAGTAGTCATTTTACCTTCATCATAAAAATAGTGGATAATATTTTATAAAGTCTCACTGCTTTCTTCTGTGAAGGGGCATATCTACATCCACTCCAAGCAAACTCCTCAAGATCATGGCTCATTTGAGTTAAAAAATGTTCTATGGCATATTCCTCACAGCTTGCACCAAATAAACCCAATCTATCTCCCTCTTGAAGAAAATGTTCAAAAATATCCATAGTATATATATATATATAACTCCCTGAGTAAATTAACTTATTATATGTATGTGCAATAACGCAATGTAACCAATTATAATATTCCCTTATGACTAGTTGTAAGTTCAACAACTATTTTTACTCATAATTTATATCAATATTATTTACTCACAATAATACACCAATGTGTTATAATTTTATTCATTTATGATGCTGAATTTATTTCATGCATCGACTAATCTCACTTATTACCTATGGGCATCTTCCCACATTAATATCTTAATGTATTATATATTTATAATATCTAATATAGTTTCCTAATGCATCACTTCTTCATGGAGTGATTACCAAGCATTTATTCACTAAAAATTATCTTACTTCAATAATTTATCATTATATTATGGCATCATGCCCTAGTCATAATGAGTAAAGAGTAGTGTCTTGGGCCAATAGTGCAAAGTGATGACATCACCTAAGTCATTATGTAATTTAATAAAAATTAATTAAATTAATTTACTATCTTATAAAGAATCAATTTATCATAATATAATTACGTTATTAATTTATGAAATGAATCGCTACAATACCCAGAATAACCAAAGATTTACAAACAGAAGTACGATATAAAAGTGACAATTTCACAGACATAAATGATTTTATGAACTAAGTAGAGGAATAAGAAGTACCGAAGGGTCAAGGAAAAAAACTAAGTCGAGATTGACCTACATACACGTAAACTGATGACGTAGACATGGACTCATAAAACGGTTATTACAATATATATAAAAATAAACTGATAGCAAGATCAGAATTGACGGGATAGATTACGAACTGTGGTGAAGTGGGATGTTATAAATATTTATAGGGGACTTAGTGTACTGACTGAGATCAGCTGTGAAGGTATCTATATCTAATAAGAGTAGTGTATTATAGATAACCTTACTTGCTGCCACATATATATATACCTCAGTCAGAATTATTCTGGAATAGTGTGATGACTACGTTATATGTCTAGGGTATGTGTATGATGAAGTGTAAGTCATAACAACAACAGACAGCTAAACAATTTAATTTATTCCACCACACTTGACAACACAGTGACACTCACATACATAAAACACTCTACAAGGATATCTTAAAGGAGTCACTGATAACTTTTCAAATAACAATATGTATTCAGTGCTGTCATGAATGTATATGTGTCCTGATTCAAATACAAAGGGAACCAGGAATCACAATCAATTTTAATTACAAGTTATATATACAGAATTTATCAATATGATTCTTGTAGTGACAAATATTATTAATAGTATCCTATGTGTGTCAGTTGTGTAGTAGTAATATGAGGTAATACTGGTTTTGTTTTGTTCAAGCTCTGTTGGTATTTGTCATCATGACTTCAATAGTTTGTCTTTATTGGAACTAGTATTGGAGATGTTCTCAGTTCCTGATATTAAAACAATTGAATTCCCCTCTTAATTTTATTTTACACTGTCATTTTAAGATGGGGTACATAATGTTGAGCTCCATGGCCATACTCTCTTATCTTTCGTGATGACTGCAGAAAAAGGCTCCTCTGCTCGATTACTTTAATGAGTTCTGGAGCCACCCCACTGGTTGCTATATGGACCAAGGAGTATGCTGTCCACCTCTGGCTTCAGCAAAGCTCTGACCAGGTGCTGCTCAATAACTTTAAGACCACGGTCCCTGAAACAAGAAGGATGTACCTTCTACGTCATAACTAATTTATACTCTCTTTCTACACTGAGCACAATACATCACAAACATTGAGTTCAGAGCGTTAGGCCAACTGTCAGCTTCATCTGAAATACTTTATACCAGTATTTCCCTCCCTAATGGTTACTACGCCTCTGCAATTCCAGCATTATTTCTTTCTAGTCAATCATCTAGGTGTCAGTGTACTGTTTGGCCATTCCATGCAGTTTTACTTTCCTCCGACACCTTCTGTTCAGGCTGGAGCATTATAGGCTTTACATCATGTTTGCTACTGAACTACACATATATACAGGCATAAATTAACAATTTACATTCAATTTTCATTAAAAGATATTGAATATTTCAAGCTTACCACAATTCATAGAATAATAAACAGTTTCGTTGACTGGCAATGGATATAGCACAACTCCGATCTGCCGATGTCCCAGGCTTTATTTTATATAAAATATACACTGGTGCTCAACGCACTGCTTCTTAGTAGGTTTATTACAAGATGTGGCAATGAACAGACGCTCTGAATCGAGTATATTCGCAGCTCTACCCAATGAAACCATGTCTACACATCTTTTCAAAAAAGTACTCTTTTTCACGTTTCCCCTGACAACACAAGATAGTATTTATAGCCTGACCAATCGTGTTTAGTCTTACATTTGTGGCGCTCCAATCAATTAGGAGTTAACATGGTAGGCTATTTCCGTAACGTAAGGTTTTTTCAAACACGTTATAAAAAATTTTATGAGCAGAAATGATTTCATGCTGTCAGGCATCCCCACTATTTTATTTTGGTTATAATTTGGTAATTCCTAGACTATTTGCGTAACGTTTTACATATTCTTTGTCAGCAAGCCCTAAGGAACCCAAATATACAAATTTAAAAGAGCTAAGTGGCTGCGTTCAAAATATGCAATTTCTTCTACCTCCTGTTTCGAAGATGTGCTGTCTGGGTACTGTAATGTTTTCAAACGTAAACCCATCTAATGTTATCTTTTCTAATAAGCGTTTTTCAGGATTTTAAAACCTAACTCTGGGAAGGTTAGTGTTTTTATCACTGTCCGTCTGAAAAAAATTTAGTGCATGTGGCCTTACACGCGTGATGGCAGCAATTGTGTATCGCGCGACGCGTGTTTAGTATTGCATGCTTCCTGCCCCTCTCTCCCCTGCTTTATCTGTCTTTTAGTTACGCCGTGTATAAAATGGAATGAATGAAATATTAAATTTAGGTCATTGATCAGTTTGCGTATCTCAAGTTTTTTCCAAGAAATACAGTACACGTTTCATTGAAGAAAGCGTGCAGCGACACAGTAGGCTTTTACTATCAACGTGAAAGCGTTACAATTTGCAGACGAAGCAGAAAACAAGGGGATTTCGAGTACAGTCATTGTGACAGCACTGTTCTTTTACCATTGCTCTTTTCTTTATTAAATGTATTTGTTAGGCTTTATATTTACCTGATAATTTATATATGTGGATTAGAATATTTCACGACACCTCCCCTCTTAAAACAGACATTATATGTCAGTCCTTTATTCTATATACACATAGATAAATGTAAGTCAACTTGACTTTACTCTGCTGTGGTGCTATCATGGTTTTATGTAGTTGGGTCCATTCAGAGTAGGCACTACTCATGAAATCTGCCTCAGACTTCTACAACCAATAATATATTTCGGTTATGTTACTGAACAGCCGCAAGTGTGAGTGCTTGTCTTAATGCTGCTTCGCAACCCGTATTCACCATTTCTCTTCTCTGAGTCTGCGCAATGACATGTCCAGAGAACATTATATTTCCCTCAAAATGTACGTTATGAGGAGATAACATATACCTGGTGATAGCAGATTTTTCGTAGTGGATCCCATAATCTTCTTATTATCCTGTATGAAACATTCGGAATATCCTCAATCAAAGAGGCAACTCAGGGATTCATTACGTTCCTCCGAAATGTTTACATCCAACAATTTTCTCATCATTCTAGAGAAGACACTAGGCGCATTCTTCAATCCAAATGGCAATCTATTAAACTCATAGTGTCCTTCTGAGGTACTAAAAGCTAGGTATGGTCTAACCTCAGGCTTTACTGGAATCTGATAGTATCCTTTACTCAGATCCACTTTTGAGAAATATTTAGCTTTATTTAGCCTGGCAAACAGCTGATTTGTATCCGGCAATGGATCCACCTGTCCTTCTGTAATAGCATTCAGTCTCCTGTAATCTATACAGAGTCTATGTTCTCCAGAGGGCTTCCTTAAGAGTACAACACCGGAACTATACGAAGATTCACTGTGCGAAATAATTCCTTCCTTCAACAGATAGTCTATCTCTTCCTTCAAAGCTTTCTCCTTAGCAAACGGAATCGAATATGGTTTCATACAGACAGGTGTGGGGTCTATCAGTTTCATATCATATTCCAATAGGTTTGTATGCCCTGGTCGGTCTGTTAACACCTCTGCATGATTATTTAGAACCTGTTGCACTCTCTCTTTCTGAGTTTTCGTTAAATGTGTACTGATTTTCACCTGTGCTGCTGTCTCACAGGGGTGTAATGGATATTCAAATGATGAAAGTGGTTCCTTTTTCATCTCCATGGCGATGGACAAGGTCAACAAGTGTGTCTCTTCCTGATGTTCTCTTTCCAAATATTTCTTCAGGAGATTCACATGATAGATTTTTTCATTCCCCTTCTTATCTATCTTATAATTTGTTCTAGACACCTTCTCTAGAACTGTATATGGACCCTGCCATCCAATTTGTAACTTATTCTGACTCCCGGAGAGAAGAAGCAGTACCTTCTCTCCCACAGCCAAATCTCTGTCTTTCGCCTTCCTGTTATAATAGGCAGCATGTTTCTTCCTGGCTTGTTTCAAATTTTCATTGGCAAGTTTCCAGCCAGATTTTAAACGAGTGGTCAGCTCATTCACATATTGGTATGAAGATGTAATGTTTTCCTCTGCCTTTTCATCAGTCCACGTTCTTAACAAAGCTACATATGGACCTTTAATTGTGTGGACCTATTTGTCCATGCACCGGTATGGTCTCTTCCACTCGAAGCTCTATAGTGATGATTTTTCTTCCCAGAATTATCATGCACAAAACGACCGCTACCAATTTTTCTTTTGGGGCTTTCTCCCCACTTAAAATTCTTGATGAGAGATTTCCTCTCTACATCCTCTTCCTCCAGTTTGTTTAAGTCCGATTGAGGGATTTTCGGCTTATCCTGGGGTAAGACATCTTTTTGCACTCTCCGCATAGTGGCCATTGTAAAACAGTTAAGTGAAGCTTGTCCGTGAAAAGGGGCTTCCCATTCCATTTGGTCCACTTTATCAAATCTATTTTTCTTTTTATTATCAGGCCTAATTTTGCCCCGTGGCGTGTCCAGGTCCTGATCAATGTTCCCACTTGTGGGTGTTCCCTCATGTGCTATGCTACACCTTTCTACAAAATTCTCAATGTCCCATCTTGCTTTGGGCCAATAATAATTGTGAGCCACCTTTTGGATGATGGTACCTATCTTCTCATGGTCCCCATCTGGTTTCACATGTAGGCTCCTTATTAAGTCTGCCCTATATCTTTTAGGAAGTACCAGCTGTCCCTGACCTTTGGATCTAGCTCCAGTCTTCCTATACATCAACTTGTTTTTCATGTAAAAATCTCCCTTGCCTGGAGTTGTATGACAAGTTGACAATTTTCTGAAACAAGGCTTGAGTGTTTTATCCCCAGCCTGTGCCTTCCTCATCTCTTCTGGAGTGGTATCCAACATAATATCCTCCTCCTGTCTTGAGGTCGACCTGACCTGAAGGGTTGCCATATACACAGGTTTCCTTCTGCAACGGTCAGTGTCATGATTGTCCATCTGACAATTCTTACACCACCTTTTTCCTTGGTTGAAAGATTTTCTTTCATCATATTTCCTTTCATCGAATTGTGGGAATTTATTTTTATTTTCATACCGTGGCCTATCAAACTGGTGCTTACCTTTGTTTTGATCCCTAGGATCAAATTTATTAAAGTTCTGTGGTGCCCTAAAGTTATCCACTTGTTTCTTTTTATTACCTGTTACCTCTGCTTGAGCTGCTTGATACCTTTCAGCAACATTTAGCAACTCACCCAGCCTCTCTGCACCTTGTTCCATGAGAAACTTTCTCAGGTCTGGAGCCATGGACTCTCTTAATTGCTCTATAAGGACCATTTCCTTAAGATCTTGGGTTTTCCCCAGAGAAGTCCATTTCTCCAAGTATGTCTCTATTCGTGCAGAGAACTGGTGATAGGTTTCACCTGACAGTAGTTTAGCATTCCTAAATTTTTTCCTATAAAATTCTGCATTCTTTTCATATCTTAACAAAAGAGCCTGCTTTAGCATGTCATAATTTTCCTGATCACCTCTGCTCATTTTTGCAAAAACTTCATAAGCTGCCCCACGAAGTCCTTGAGATAACTTTAAGCTCCACCTTTCTCTCTCTAACCCATACGTGGTAGCTAATAGTTCATACCTATTTAGATAGCTCTCTATATCATCGTCTTTCTCAACAAAATGATCTAAATGAAAATTCATAGCTGAGGTTGAGGCTCCTTGACTAGCAGTGGCATCAGAGGCAAAGGGACTGGCACCATTTTCAGGAGCATGGCCTTGAAACTCAAACTCCCTTAGTCGTAACTCATGTTCCCTTTGTAATCTCTTATCTTCTGCTTCCCTTTCTGCAGCTAATCTCTTGTCTTCACTTTCTGCAGCTAATTTCTTCTCTTCCCTTTCTGCAGCTAATTTCTTCTCTTCTCTTTCTGCAGCTAATTTCTTCTCTTCTCTTTCTGCAGCCTGTCTTCTTTCCTCGTCTTCCAATGCTTTAGCCTCTTTGTCAGCCTCAATCTGCAACCTCTTAGCCTCAGCCTCAATCTGCAACCTCTTAATTTCCTTTTCAGCCTCTAATTTTCTTTCGGCTTCAAACCTTCTTTCTTCGCGTTCAATAAATTTGTCACATTCAGTAGTGACATAGGCAACCATAACTTGCCCATCTAATCCTAACTCTTTTGCAGTCTGAACAGCAGCAGATCGAAATTTGGCTAGGTCCGCCATTGTCTATCAGGTAAGTTTATACAATGTCTAACTAACAATTCAATCTCTAAATATATATCTAATGGACAACACAGGCACCGAGAGCTCAACCTTATTTATTTTCACCCAAGGATACCTTTTAATTCTTATTATTCCCTGAAGTGAATTACCCCGAATATTTGTAATAGGTGTCGTGAAATATTCTAATCCACATATATAAATTATCAGGTAAATATAAAGCCTAACAAATAAATTTAATAAAAAGAAGAAGAATGGTAAAGAACAGTGCTGTCACAATGGCTGTACGCAAAATCCCCTTTGTTTTATGCTTCGTCTGCAAATTGTAACGCTTTCACGTTGATAGTAAAAGCCTACTATATTATTACCCGCTTTCTTCAATGAAACGTGTGCTGTATTTCTTGGAAAAAACATTTGAGATACGCAAGCTGAACAATGACCTAATTTTAATATTTCATTCATTCCATTTTATACACAGCGTAACTAAAAGACAGATAAAGCAGGATAGAGAGAAGGGAGAGGCAGAAAGCCGAACGCATGCAAAATTAAACACGCGTCTCGCTATTAATGCCACCCCAACAAGCGTAACGCGATACACAATTACTACTATCACGCGTGTAAGGCCACATGCACTAACTTTTTCGGACGGACAGTGATAAAAACACTAACCTTCCCAGAGTTAGGTTTTAAAATCACGAAAAACGCTTATTAGAAAAGATAACATTAGATGGGTTTACGTTTGAAAACATTACAGTACCCAGACAGCACATCTTCGAAACAGGAGGTAGAAGAAATTGCATATTTTGAACGCAGCCACTTAGCTCTTTTAAATTTGTATATTTGGGTTCCTTAGGGCTTGCTGACAAAGAATATGTAAAACGTTACGCAAATAGTCTAGGAATTAACAAGTTATAACCAAAATAAAATAGTGGGGATGCCTGACAGCATGAAATCATTTCTGCTCATAAAATTTTTTATAACGTGTTTGAAAAAAACCTTACGTACGGAAATAGCCTACCATGTAAACTCCAAATTGATTGGAGCGCAACAAATATAAGACTAAACACGATTGGTCGGACTATAAATACTATCTTTGGTTGTTAGGGGAGACGTAGGAAGGTAAAATTTTTTTCAAACACTTGTCGAAACGTGGCTCCATTGGCCAGACTCGCTGATATAATCACTTAGGAGCGTTAGTTCGAGACCACTAGTTCAAATAAGCTTGATAAAGCAACAGTGCGTTGAAGCCAGCTCATATTTTTGCTAAATAAAAGCCTGGAACATAAGCAGATGGGAATTTGTGCCAGTATTTGTGCCAGAATTCATTGCTAGTCAACGTATCTGTGTTTATTTCCATGAATTGTGGTAAGCTTGAAACATTCAGTATCTTTTAATGAAAATTGAATGTGAATTGTTAATTTATGCCTGTATATATGTGTAGTTCAGTAGCAAACATGATGTAAAGCCTATAATGCTCCAGCCTGAACAGAAGGTGTCGGAGGAAAGTAAAACGGCATGGAATGGCCAAACAGTACACTGACACCTAGATGATTGACTAGAAAGAAATAATGCTGGAAGTGCAGAGGCGTAGTAACCATTAAGGAGGTTAATACTGGTATAAAGTATTTCAGATGAAGCTGACAGTTGGCCTAACGCTCTGAACTCAATGTTTGTGATGTATTGTGCTCAGTGTAGAACTAGAGTATCAATTAGTTATGAAGTAGAAGGTACATCCTTCTTGTTTTCAGGGACCGTGGTCTTGATGGTATTGAGCAGCACCTGGTCAGAGCTTTGCTGAATCCACAGTTGGACAGCATACTCCTTGGTGTCTCCAGAGCCCAGGGGAGAAATCGAGCAGAGGAGTCTTTTCCTGCCGCCATCACGCAAGATAAGCTGATGTGGCCAGCTGAGCTCAAAATTATGTACCCCCATCTTAAAATAACATTGTAACATAAACTTAAGAGGGGAAGTAAATTGTTTTAATATCAGGAACTGAGAACATCTCCAATACTAGTTCCAATAAAGACAAACTATTGAAGTCATGATGACAAATACCAACAGAGCTTGAACAAAACAAAACCAGTATTACCTCATATTACTACTACACAACTGACACACATAGGATACTTTTAATAATATATGTCACTACAATATTCATATTGAGAAATTCTGTACATATAACTTGTAATTAAAATTGATTGTGATTCCTGGTTCCCTTTGTATTTGAATCAGGACACATATTCATTCATGACAGCAATGAATACATATTGTTATTTGAAAAGTTATCAGTGACTCCTTTAAGATATCCTTGTAGAGTGTTTTATGTATGTGAGTGTCACAGTGTTGTCAAGTGTGGTGGAATAAATTAAATTGTTTATCTGTCTGTTGTTGTTATGACTTACACTTCATCATACACATACCCTAGACATACAACGTAGTCATCACACTATTCCAGAATAATTCTGACTGAGATATATATATATGTGGCAGCAAGTAAGGTTATCTATAATACACTACTCTTATTAGATATAGATACCTTCACAGCTGATCTCAGTCAGTACACTAAGTCCCCTATAAATATTTATAACAGCCCACTTCACCACAATAGGTAAAGATTCAAAATCCCGAGAGCGAGACCCCAATATATGTGGTGAAGTGGGATGTTATAAATATTTATAGGGGACTTAGTGTACTGACTGAGATCAGCTGTGAAGGTATCTATATCTAATAAGAGTAGTGTATTATAGATAACCTTACTTGCTGCCACATATATATATACCTCAGTCAGAATTATTCTGGAATAGTGTGATGACTACGTTATATGTCTAGGGTATGTGTATGATGAAGTGTAAGTCATAACAACAACAGACAGCTAAACAATTTAATTTATTCCACCACACTTGACAACACAGTGACACTCACATACATAAAACACTCTACAAGGATATCTTAAAGGAGTCACTGATAACTTTTCAAATAACAATATGTATTCAGTGCTGTCATGAATGTATATGTGTCCTGATTCAAATACAAAGGAAACCAGGAATCACAATCAATTTTAATTACAAGTTATATATACAGAATTTATCAATATGATTCTTGTAGTGACAAATATTATTAATAGTATCCTATGTGTGTCAGTTGTGTAGTAGTAATATGAGGTAATACTGGTTTTGTTTTGTTCAAGCTCTGTTGGTATTTGTCATCATGACTTCAATAGTTTGTCTTTATTGGAACTAGTATTGGAGATGTTCTCAGTTCCTGATATTAAAACAATTGAATTCCCCTCTTAATTTTATTTTACACTGTCATTTTAAGATGGGGTACATAATGTTGAGCTCCATGGCCATACTCTCTTATCTTTCGTGATGACTGCAGAAAAAGGCTCCTCTGCTCGATTACTTTAATGAGTTCTGGAGCCACCCCACTGGTTGCTATATGGACCAAGGAGTATGCTGTCCACCTCTGGCTTCAGCAAAGCTCTGACCAGGTGCTGCTCAATAACTTTAAGACCACGGTCCCTGAAACAAGAAGGATGTACCTTCTACGTCATAACTAATTTATACTCTCTTTCTACACTGAGCACAATACATCACAAACATTGAGTTCAGAGCGTTAGGCCAACTGTCAGCTTCATCTGAAATACTTTATACCAGTATTTCCCTCCCTAATGGTTACTACGCCTCTGCAATTCCAGCATTATTTCTTTCTAGTCAATCATCTAGGTGTCAGTGTACTGTTTGGCCATTCCATGCAGTTTTACTTTCCTCCGACACCTTCTGTTCAGGCTGGAGCATTATAGGCTTTACATCATGTTTGCTACTGAACTACACATATATACAGGCATAAATTAACAATTTACATTCAATTTTCATTAAAAGATATTGAATATTTCAAGCTTACCACAATTCATAGAATAATAAACAGTTTCGTTGACTGGCAATGGATATAGCACAACTCCGATCTGCCGATGTCCCAGGCTTTATTTTATATAAAATATACACTGGTGCTCAACGCACTGCTTCTTAGTAGGTTTATTACAAGATGTGGCAATGAACAGACGCTCTGAATCGAGTATATTCGCAGCTCTACCCAATGAAACCATGTCTACACATCTTTTCAAAAAAGTACTCCTTTTTCACGTTTCCCCTGACAACACAAGATAGTATTTATAGCCTGACCAATCGTGTTTAGTCTTACATTTGTGGCGCTCCAATCAATTAGGAGTTAACATGGGATGCTATTTCCGTAACGTAAGGTTTTTTCAAACACGTTATAAAAAAATTTTATGAGCAGAAATGATTTCATGCTGTCAGGCATCCCCACTATTTTATTTTGGTTATAATTTGGTAATTCCTAGACTATTTGCGTAACGTTTTACATATTCTTTGTCAGCAAGCCCTAAGGAACCCAAATATACAAATTTAAAAGAGCTAAGTGGCTGCGTTCAAAATATGCAATTTCTTCTACCTCCTGTTTCGAAGATGTGCTGTCTGGGTACTGTAATGTTTTCAAACGTAAACCCATCTAATGTTATCTTTTCTAATAAGCGTTTTTCAGGATTTTAAAACCTAACTCTGGGAAGGTTAGTGTTTTTTTCACTGTCCGTCTGAAAAAAAGTTAGTGCATGTGGCCTTACACGCGTGATGGCAGCAATTGTGTATCGCGCGACGCGTGTTTAGTATTGCATGCTTCCTGCCCCTCTCTCCCCTGCTTTATCTGTCTTTTAGTTACGCCGTGTATAAAATGGAATGAATGAAATATTAAATTTAGGTCATTGATCAGTTTGCGTATCTCAAGTTTTTTCCAAGAAATACAGTACACGTTTCATTGAAGAAAGCGTGCAGCGACACAGTAGGCTTTTACTATCAACGTGAAAGCGTTACAATTTGCAGACGAAGCAGAAAACAAGGGGATTTCGAGTACAGTCATTGTGACAGCACTGTTCTTTTACCATTGCTCTTTTCTTTATTAAATGTATTTGTTAGGCTTTATATTTACCTGATAATTTATATATGTGGATTAGAATATTTCACGACACGAACATTATAATACGAAATAAATAAAAATGAAACTGATTACAGCAAAATACACCGGTTATATACAGGACTTCACACCTAACACCAAAGGTCAAATACTTTCAAATGCAGACAAAGGTATCCATCGGCAGAATCTTCAATGGGGTTTTCTGCAAAATGAAAAAAATTAAACTGCCCTACAGCTCGATCAAAACCCATTCGGTCGTCCTATGAGACATAAAATCCGTTTTGATTCGCCTCGCGAACCACCCACTTAAACCAATAACAAACAGACGGTTGAAAACAAATATAACATGTACAAATGATAGTAATTAGACACGCCTGTATAAGGGCGAAATGGACTAATGTATGATTAGTTAACCGACAAAGGTTACAATGAAACTTATCTTTTTGTGCTCAGTTATCTACTCCGGTCAATGTCAGTATGCATCAACGGCATAGACAAGTGTCGTGAGTTGCCAATTCATTGCTTGAGAAAGTGTTTCTTTTCTTGTTTAATTCCGTTTGTCCACCTTGATTTAGTATTTCCGTTGAAGAGGACTGTGTTAACGGCTGCCAATTTAACTTTCAGCTTGTACGCAAAGATTGATGACGTAGGTTTGACCTCTAGTCGTTATGCGTACTGGGTCATAATTTCGCACATCACGTGAGCATTTTGTAATTGTAAACAGTTCTTGGCAATATGAATGAGAAGTCGGTAACTTTGTTGAAGAACAAATTTTCGGTCCCCATACTATGGGCACCAGTTGGTGAGATTGTTGTAGTTGTTGAGGTTGTTGTTGCGTTTGTCCTTGCATATTAACGTCCAACTTAGTATTAATAAAGGGTATTCACAACCTCTGGCCATGTCTTGATCTTTTTCTTGATTCTCATTCATTAATTGAATATCGTGCCTCCATTGTATATTACGCGAATGTTGGGTAGAGCTAATTAACAATTGAATGATATCGACTTGAGAAGTCCAAGGTATTGTGAGTCCACAAGATACAATTTATTACGGAAAACAACATGTGACGATATCATGAGCATTGTTCATAGTAAAACATACATTAATTTGATTTCACTTGAATACATGTTATAATCAGTCCGTGTCCTGACGAATTAATGTCAACTAAACATCATGGCTATATACTCGCGCTGCTGTGATTCAGACAGCCGGTAGTGAGCGCATGTGTCTTGACGAATATATATATCAAATAACAGATCAATAATCCTTCCATCATTTAGGTTATCCACTAACCTTATAGTTTAATCCCTTATAATATAAATCTGGACCGACCCTGCGTCCTTATATCATTTAAAATAATACGGCCATTACCAAGCCTAACATTGGAAGGATGTAGGATACGTCTTCACGGCTTGACGGACAACGTAAAAAGGCTCCGGTATCTAAGTCACGAAGCGTGACCTTATCAACGCTAACACGTCATAATTTGACCATGAACTTTGCGTTCACTAATCCGTGAAGTATCCACATCAATCTATATTAATTCTATTAACCTAAAATTGCGCACTGCCAACTATAGCAGACGACATCAATAAAAACACCGTAACACTCTTCCAAATCTCTACACCTCACGGTAGAAGGGGACCGACTAAGAAAGTAAGTAAGATAAGGAAGTTAGGGGAAGACATCCAGTTTACTTCCGAAGGGAAACAATTTAACTATTTAAAAAAAAAATAATAATAAATAAAACATTGTCAATTTTTATTTAACCTTATCAATTCATTAAACAAAATTATGTAAGGCATTAAAGAATCTCTTATTTGTAATAGGTAATTTGTTAAATTGTAAAAAAAAATTTTTCTTTCTAGGATTTAGAGTAAAATAACTTTAAATAATATGGAATTTGATGCACATGTTAAAGTAGTGAACACTTATATGCTCTGCCACTTTCAATGGTATTCACTCAAAACCCACTATTTGAGCAGTCGGATATGTGAACAACATAACGAAACTATCTCAGATATAAGGATCTTTTATATTTGAACATGCGCCCTAATATAACCGGCCTTTGGCTAAGATCAATGTGTCTTAGCCAGGGTCGGGGTCATGCGAGTTAAAATAAAAATGCGAGTCATGCGAGCTTTACAAAAAAAAAAAAAAAAAATTGTGCACAACAAAATGTTTCATCGGCGCTAATAAGCGCACTTCGACAATCTTTTATACACATTTTCTTACTTGGTCGTTCCTCCTCTACCTTACGGGCCGGAGTTGCTAAAACGTATGGCGTTCGCCTCCAAGTCTAAAGGTGCCGGGTTCGGTTCCCAGTATAGGGAATAGTTCTGGTGAAATTT